>JANHFT010005404.1:0-12731 GCA_032467955.1 Pseudoxenodon macrops
GACATTTCCAACCATCAATACAAGACAGACATGTGCTGGTAATGTGACGGCGAAAGCCCACGTCAATCACCAGGGAGGCACCCATTCCAAGCCCCTCGTGAAGGAACTCATGAGACTCAGGGCTTGGGCAAACGAAACCTCCTGTCAATCAGAGTGGAGTACATTGCCGGGTCATCCAATGTTCAGGCTGATTGCCTGAGCAAAGCACAATGGACAATGCCGAGTGGCACCTCCACCGGGACAACTTTTGGGAGATTTGCAGCAGGTTCGGCCAGCCAGAGGTGGACCTGTTCGCATCCCAGTCAAACACGCAGATGCCTCGGTTCTTCTCAAGGTTTCTGGACCCGGGTGCGGAGGGAACCAATGCCCTACACAGCAGATGGCCGCCTGGGCTTCTTTATGTGTTTCCATCTCTTCCATTACTTCCACAGGTGATCCAAAAGGTGATAGCAGAGTGGGCGGAGGTTCTTCTGGTTGAGGCAACTGTGGTTCACGGACTTGGTGAGTCTGTCAATGGCGAGGCCCTGGAGGATCCCTCCAGAGAGAGCATCTCTCAGCCAGTGGGTCCTTCTCCATCCGGAGCCTCAATGGCTCCATCTGACCACCTGGCACTTGAGAGAGCTCTCCTGAGGAAAGACAATTACCACTATCAACACTATCCAGGTGGCCAGGAGACCTTCCACTGTCAGAATGTATGACGCAACTTTGGCCAGTTTCTCTAGATGGTGTGGCAGAACCAACTTGAACCCGGCCTCGGTCTCAGCACCCCAGGTACTACATGTCCTGCAAGGGGGCCTGGACCAAGGATTGGCATACAATACTATTCATCGTCAACTAACAGCCCTCTCCACAGTACTGAGTGACGAGCGCTACAGTTCCCTAGCCCGCCACCCAGTCATCCGCACCTTCCTGAAGGGTGCGGGTCATATTCAACCACCTGTAATCCATCGCTACCCAACTTG
The DNA here is from genome assembly GCA_032467955.1 of Pseudoxenodon macrops. Lineage (NCBI taxonomy): Eukaryota > Metazoa > Chordata > Lepidosauria > Squamata > Pseudoxenodontidae > Pseudoxenodon > Pseudoxenodon macrops. Next base: position 963 of record JANHFT010005404.1, read on the forward strand.
GGACTTACCCAGGGTGCTTCAGACCCTTACATCTGCACCATTTGAACCTTTACAATCTGTGTTCCTCAGACATTTATCCCTAAAAGTGGCCTTCTTAGTGGCAATCACCTCAGCTTGACGAATATTGGAGCTAGTGGCCCTCTCCATCAGAGAGGAACTTTGCCTTTCCACCAGGACAGGGTGATCCTTAGACTAGATCCCTTCTTCATCCCTAAGATTAACTCCTGTTTCCACTGAGCACAGGAGATTGTTTTGCCAAATTTCTGCCCCAGGTCTTCCCATGCCTTGGAAAAGCAGTGGCACAAGCTGGATGTAAGGAAGGCCCTTAAAAAAAAAATATATATATAATATATATATAAAAACGGCACCTACCAGAAAATCAGAGGTGCTCTTTGTCTCCTTTCAGCCCACCTCCTTGGGCCCAAAAGTGTACTTGGCGACCATTGGTCATTGGTTAAGGGCATGCATAGCTACAGCTTATGATCTGCACTCCCTTCCCAGACCTAGACATATCACCGCTCACTCCACCAGGAGCGCTGCCACCACTTCAGCTTGGGCAACACAGGCCTCCTTAGAGGAAATCTGCCGGGCGGCTACCTGGACCTCTCCATCGCCATTTGTCAGACATTATAAGTTAGATGTCTTTGCCTCTGCAGAGGCATCCTTAGTCCTCCAACAGGCACACATAGCCGGGGGGCCAGGCCCTATGGCTACCTTCCCTTAGGACAGCCAGGCTTTGGCATGTTCCATTCCTGGACTATCCTTGCAACTACACTAGAGAAGGGGTGTTGGTCTTACCTGAACACCTTTTCTCAGTCGGTTGCAGGATAGTCCAGGCCCCACCCCTCGTATAGCCATAGGTCCTGGTGCCAGAACTAACCTTGTTTTCTGTGAGAACCTCTGTTTCAGCCATGCCATCATCAAAAACTGGGGGCCAGAGAGAGAGAGGCAGGAGGTGTGGTTTCAAACTATGACTCGGTCTCTGGGCAGATCTGACCGTAACATTCCTGGACCATCTTGCAACCCACTGAGAAAAGGCATTTAGGTAAGCCCAATGCTCCACTTCAGAAGATAGACTCAAGACTCCTGAAGGGTCTTGACAGACTTGACCACTGGGCACTATCCAACAAGATGCAGTTCAGTGGTGAGAAAAGTAAGTTCCTAACCTAGGTAGGAAAAGTCAGATGCACAAGAACAGGATAAACAGTACCTGGCTCAAATTAAAGCTTATTTAGGTGTCCTAATGGACCACCTAAGTATGAGCCAGCCAGTGTGTTGCAGCTGCCTAAATCAAACAGAGTCCTGGGCTGCATCAATAAAGTGATAGCATCAAGATCAAGGGAAATGATTGTACTGTACTATACTGAACTAGTGGGGCCAATTTTGGAATACTGCATCCATTTCTGGTCACCACAATACAAAATAGAATCTGAGATCCTTAAAAGAGTGCAGACAAGAGCAACAAAAATAATAAGGGTCTGGAGGCTAAATCCTATGAAAAACAGCTAAAGGAACTAGATATGCTTAGTGCATTGCTAAATGTCTATGGAGATTCTCAGTCATCCAGGTCATGGTTGTCCCAGTTGCCTCTTAAAAAAGGACCTTTGGGACTAAGTATATTTAGCTTAACAAAGAGAATCCTGAGGAGAGACATGATAACAGTCTTCCAATACTTGAAGGAGTGCCACAAGGAATAGTGTGTGAATTTATTCTCCATAACACTTGAAGGTAGAAGAAGAAGTAATGAATGGGAACTCATCAGAGGAAGATCTAACCTTGAAATAAGGAGGAATTTCCTGACAATGGGAACTATTAAGCAGAGGAACAGTTTGCCTCTTTAAGTTGTGGGTGCTTCATCACTGGAGGTTTTCAAGAAAAAAATGGACAACCATTCTTTCTTTATCCAAAAATATTTGTTTGGGATTGAGCCAATCTTTTATATACACTGCTATTCCTCTTTTTTTTTTAAATTCAGCTAGCACCACAAAAAGTTTTCCTAATTTAGGGGTTTCCAGAAATTTACTTTCATCTTTTTTCATATGTACCTCCTGCAAACATATGATGTCTAAATTTTGTTTTTGGAGTCTAGCCAGTACTTGTATTCTTTTAATTGGAGAATTTAGTTTGTTTATGTTAACTGAATTTTAAAAAATTTCTTCCTCCATTCTACTGCCTGTTTGTTGCCCTTGTTACTCTAGTATTCCTTGTTTCTCTTTGGTTTTTTTGCCCTATCACCTTCTCTTTTTTGTAGTACTTTTTCCTCTGGTTGTTGTTCCTCCTGATGTTTGGATTCTGAATCTTCACTGCTTTCTAGTTCCTTCTTTAAATATTGTTCATAAAATTGGTTGGCTTCCTCAATTATATCCAGCCAGCAGTCTGAGCGCTCTATTTAAAGAGCCCCGGCAGAATAGCTGGCCACTGACAGGTGTTCATTTTCCCCACCGCTTGATTATCTAATCAGTGGCGGCCATGCAAATGTCTACTCCGTACGTCCATACGTAACAGAAACAGTAAGTAGGGGTTTGGGATGGAATCTACTTTATCATGCTGTGAGGAAACTGTCAATCCTTGGCATTGTAAATATCTCAGGCAATATCGTAAGTGGGGGTCTATTTTTAAATAATTAAATGATTGCATTCCTTCTTGGTCAAAAGGTGAGAGAAGATGCCAGAGTCTCATCTTCCTTCTCTATATGTATTCATCCAGGGGTGGGTTCTAATTTACCTTGTTGCCGGTTCGCTTCTTCCCGTGCCACGTGGCTGCACCATGCGCGTGCGCACATGCACAGTACAAAAAATTACAATTTTTTTAAAGCTGAAAACAAGATGGCAATGCATGCGCAGTGCCAGAAACTCGGCTTCTGTGCATGCGCAGAAGAAAAAAATTGACACCCCCCAAATGTCCCAGAAAACTATAGCGGCGTCCACGGACCATAACTAGTTCCATGATGTCACCAGAGGCTTACTACCTACTCTATAGAACCGGTCTGAACCAGTAGGAACCCACCTCTGCATTCATCCCTTCCCGAGAGACACTAAAATCCCCAAACAAGATTTTTGTTAGCAGAACCAAATCAAGAGACCAGGGTAACTGGTCATGCAACAGAAAAATTCTGATCACAATCTAGTGCATGCATGATGAAATCTTTGTAAAATAATAGAAAGCATTTGCCCTGTATCTGGCATTCAGTATTCAGTTCCAGTTCCTGGTCGCTAAGTAATTCTTCATGATTCACCAGGCCCCTTGCAGCAGAGACAGGGCACATGTAGTTCCATGAAACACAAAACAGAATTTCCTTGGCTGTGTAACTCTACTCCAGACCTACTAAACAGGCACACAAAGGTATATGATTGACACTCTGAAACAATGATGCTGATTATGTCATTGAACTCAGTCTGTCTGCTTCTCTTTTGATGTAAGGTGATTCTTTTAAAGGAGAAATGCTGCTGAGTATAAGAAAAGAATTCACCTAAGCAATGGCAGGGAGCTCCTTTGTTTTGCCTGTGATTCCAGATATGTTTTAGGGTCACCTGGTCAGGCAATTCTTCCAGCCCAAGAGTTCTGTGCCTGTCAAGAGAAATTGGAGTCTGAGGCAGCAGCCCTGGCTGCAGGCAGGCAAACTCACAAGCCAATGATTAACTCTTCTCTAGATATTTTCTGTGCTTACTTAGAAACCAAAGGATTTCTCACCCACATTCCCAAACAGATGTACAACTTGACTTTACAGCAGATTAATTTTATCTGCTTTAACAAGGTAGGAAGGAACGGAAGCAGCTTTGATCTTAAAAGCTAGCCTGCTTGTGAGATTCATTCCTGGGATTACTTGCATTTGCATTTTTTCTGGGGTCAACTATTTATACGGTTGCCAAGAAGAGAAAAACGTGTATTAGGTATAATAGTTTACAATAGAATTCATAAGGGAAAAAGTGGTGTTTTTTGTTTTTGTTTTTTGTTAATTTGTATCCTTTTCAGCAATGTCTGTGTCTGTATAAATAAAATATTGCATCTAGTTCTGGTCACCATGATACAAAAAAGATGCTGAGATCCTAGAAAGAGTACAGAGAAGAGCAACAAAGATGATTAAGGGGTCTGGAAACTACACCGTACAATGAATGGTTGAACACTGGGTCATAGCAAACAAAATGTAATTGATGGTGAGTGCTGAGAAAAGTACAGGTAGTCCTTGACTTACAACACTTCATTTAGTGAAGTCATAGCGACACTGAAAAAAGTGACTTCTCACCATTTTTCACCCTTATGACCATCGCAGCATTGAGCAACTGACTCATATTTATGATGGTTGCAAGTCCCTGGGTCATCTTTTGTGACCTTCTGACAAGCAAAGTCAAAGGGGAATCCAGATTCACTTAACAACTGTCTTACTAACTTAACACCTGCAGTGATTCACTTAACAATTCTGGCAAGAAAGGCTGTAATATGGGGCAAAACTCACTTAACAAATTCTCACTTAGCAACCGAAATTTTGGGCACAATTTTGATAGTAAGTTGCGGACTACCTGTAAGGTTTTGTACTTAGTCAAGAAAAACCAAAGCACAGGTACAGAATGAGTAGTATCTAGCTTAGATGCAGTAACTATTGAGTCCTAGTGCACAACCACTTAAGCATGAGCCAGAGGTGTGTTGCAGCTGCCAAAAAAGCCAATGTGGTCCTAGGCTGCAGCAACAGAAAGATTGGATCAAGATCAGAGTTAGTAATGCTTTATACAGTATACTGCACTAGTAAGACCACACCTAGAATACTGCATCCAATTTTGATCACCACAATATAAAAAAGACTTCAAGACTATAGAAAGTGTGTGGAAAGAGTGCAGAGAAGAGGAACAAAGATGATTAGGGGACCGGAGCCCAAAACATGATGAATGGTTGCGAGAACTGGGTTTGTCTTGTGGAATGGCTTGGCTTCAGACTTTGTGGGTGCTCCATCACTGAAGGTTTTAAAGAAGAGATTCGACAACCATTTGTCTAGGATGGTATAGGTCTCCTGCTGAAGCAAGGGGCTGGACTCCAAGGTACTTTCCAATGTTGTTATTCCATATCCATTTTATGATTCAAATTTGGCTGTTGGTTAATTTCAAATCACTAATTTGCTATAGTGGAAATAATCTTTAAAAAGGACTAGGAACTTACAACTGAGAACTTCCTGCTTCTTAATTTTATCAAGACATAGCAGCTGATTCTTTTTGAGTCTGCTTGTAAAATGAAATGGTCTACAATGATTTCAGTCAAGCTGAATCTCAATTTAGAAGGGATTATTTCTGGTGCTTGCCCAACAATCTAAGAATTGAGGACATAAGGAAAGTGTACTTGGGATGTTTTGTCATTCTCCATCCCCCATCATCCCATTGATTGATTTAGTCAGAAAATACTGTGGAAGCTGAAGAAAGTCTCAGAAAAAACACAGAACACATCAAGAAGAGATGCTTGAATAGAGCCAATGCTGGAATACATTTAGGGAAAAGGGCCGTATTTTATATTTCTTGCATGGGAGAGTACTCCTTTAGTAAAGATGCCAGTTCCTTTCAGAAAAGCCTATCCTTCTACCCTAGTTCTGGGGTTATTGCATATTTTATGTGCAAAACCAGGTTTTAAAAGTTTTTTTTAGCAAGGAGAAGCAATTGCATTTGGTTTTCTGTTTTCAAACTGATGAGCCTAAAATAAAGGAATTAAGTGTTTGAAATTATGGAGTAAAAATTCCTAATTGCTAGGGAAAGGGTTTACAGTTCAATCTAATACCCAGGCAGATGAAATAGAAACTTAGTGGCTTACATACAACATTATTGTTATACAGTTCAGTGCTATCCTGACCTATGAACAGTGCATTGGTTTTTGAACTGAAGAAAAAGCTCAATTGGTACTTTTCATTAAAAAGGCATGTTTATCCATGCCCCTCCCCAAATTAATCCATACATGGATGTCATATTAAAACAAATCAAAATAACATATGTGATACTCAGAAGTGGTATGCCTGGCAGGGAGCTGAAATAAAATAATCAAAAACTGGTTGGTGTACTAGGAAAATTCCTTAAAAAGAGAATTTTGTGTTGTTCATGGCAGGACATAAATTAGGGAGTGTTTTTTATTGCTGGGGGGGGCATTTCCCTTGGCTATGCTAACTGAGTGTCCACTGATATCAAGCACAGTCATAAGATTCATCAGACCCCACAGACTTAAAATTTTCCTGACCTTCACCTTGTGTCTTTTATATCTGGACTGATGTTTACAATTTCTTCCTTTTTCTCTGTCCCCTTTTTGATAATGTTTTGCCTGGTTAGATGTTGTCAAGATCTTGCACAGTTTTTTGTTCTCTTTTGGTTAATCTTAATAAATGTAACATCTGAATATGGATTTTGGATTATACTTTCAGTTCTTCAAGCACAGAAAACACAGTTCCCCTTACGACATTTCTTCTAGCGGAGATGTCCCTTTTTTCTTTATATATGAATGAACTTCCCCTAGTTTCAAAAAGTTCTCCAGAGCTTTGTAGACTCTCTCCATAGATGTCTGGCAATAGCTATGCTGATGACATGTACATTTTGTGATATCACTATGCAAGTAAGGAATGTAATGTTGCTTATCTTCTTTCTTCCATGCCCCTATGACTCACTTTCTCATTTCTGGTAAAAGTAAGCAGCAGCTGAGAGGATTCCCAAGAACAAGGTTTATTCTGGACCTTTCCAGGGTGAGGGATTTTGTTATGGACTTGGAGATTCACAGAACCATAAAACAACAGGGTTGGAAGTGACCTTGTAAGTCTTCTAGTTCAATCCCTGCTTGTGAAGGGCACCCTATACCATTTTGGACAAATAGTTGTCCAATCGCTTCTTGAAAACCTTCAGTGTGCTATACAGTAAGTTTAGCATTTGTGGACTCTCCCAGTGATCTTTCTCATAATTAGTGACAGCATCTTTGAGGCAGCAATACAGAAAGCAGCTTAACAGGCTTCAGATATATTATTCAGTTTTTCTATTCACAATCCTGTAGTGGGACTGCCCCTGCCATTTGCAGAATGAGGAAGATGGAGATGAGAGAGAATCAAGCTCAGGCCTTGCTCTGCGGCCTTGCCATGTTGTTGCCTCAAGCAGCTGGTTGCCACAATTTCTTCTGCCAAAAACTCTTGGAGGGAAAACATTAAGGTGCTGGATGTGGGCTTTCTGTGTCTGCTGCTCTTTTTGATGTCTCATCCTGGAAGCACAACAAAGTGAGGCATCAAGACTATGGCTGCTCTGAGAATTTCCTGGCTTTCACTGCGCCTGAACTGCAAAGTCCAATCTGGAGAATTGCCATTCTTGCAAAACTGTATTTCCACTCTCTGGCTGGTAAAATCCTTAGAAGTGGAAGTCGTTTCTTTGTTTCCTGAAACCCCTCTTCTGTAATTTTGTGAATTCCCCAAGAAGTGTTTGGTTACAAAGACAAAATGCCATCCAGTTCCTCCATTTTTCTTCTTCCCTCTCCACCTTTATGTAAGCCCCCAATATGCAAGATACTCAAAACAGCTCTGCACCTTTATTGCAAATCAGCTTGCATTTCTCTTGTACTTGTTCAAGTCTAACTTGTTGCCAGTGGCCATCAACATCCACGTAGCTTCTGTTGCTTCATATATTTTTTGCCACAAATGAGCAATGATCTCACTTGCTTAGATAGCCTTTGAGTAGTAGTATCTGAACCCTTCCTTGGATTATATTTTTCTTTGAATTCTGTTTAATTTCTTCTGTTAAGAGCTGGAATTAAAAAAAAGAATCTAAGCAAGCTCTTTAATCTACTTCATCTTTATGGAAAATATTTGCTCCATTGGTAGAAAATATAATCCATGGCATTGAGTGGATTTCTTAATACCTTTAGTAGTAGGACGTTCTATACGTAGGTAACCATTTGCCAAATGAGAATGGTAGAAATGTACAATAAAAGATAAACAGAAATATCTAAAAACCAAGAACATTATCTGGGATCAGGCTATTTCATTCTAATCCTTGGAAAATAGGCTAATTCATCGTATGCAGCATTCAGATGCAGATCTCTTCTCTAGAGGCAAGTGAGAGAGTATATAGGACCCAAAGACATGGAAAAAGTTTGATTCTAACCCAGACTTTCAATGCCAGTGAAACTCCAAGCAGCTGAAGCAGCATTCAAGGGAAAGCTTTCTAAACATAACACACAAAAAGAAATCCTTCCTTGGTTGCTATTTGTCAGCAGCACCTTTGCACCATGAGATAACTTTTGATGAACCACCAGCTCTGGAGGAAAGGCTCCGCAGTAATTTAAAAAAAATTCCCAATTCAACTGGAGTTCAGGAGGAGTTAAAGATAATGTGGACTAAATCTGCAAAACAGCAAAGAAGAAACCACTCATCCCTGTTTAAATCTCATTATTGCTACTTTTCCAGCACCAGAAAGAAGCCTGGAACTTGTTGATTTTACTGCTATTGCTCTTTGAGTTCAACTATTTAAATAGGGACAATTATTTTTGTAATCTTTTACATACACACATGCCTTTACATATATGCCATATCCATATAAATGTTGGCATTTTAAAAGAGGTGGGAAGATGAGCTTCTAACATGTTTATGTAGACTTTGACCTTATTTATTCCCCCATTTGCCATGCAGACTCTGTCCTAAACTCACCAGAATCATAAAGATTTACAGGATTTATAAGATGGCATTGACATGAGGAAGACTGCAATAGAACAATGCTTGCCTGAATGAACTCTTGACTTTTTTGCTTTTGTCTTTTTTCAGCAACACTGGACTTCTTTCCCATTCTTTCACTTGAAATGTTTTTCTTTTGCTTACCTTTGGATGGATTTTCTGAATGTTTTGAAAAACAGTCACAGTCAAAGCAAAGCATAATAATACTAGTTTTATTTTCAATCAGCTGTGCTTGAGCAAAATACAATGGGAACTCTACACATTTCTTCATGGATGAAGGCTTTCCCCAGTAATATACTGGTGTAGGTTTTCATTCTTAAATAGTTTTCAAAGATGGACTCCAATGAAATCTATTGTAGTAGTCAAGACTAACAAGGCCAAGAAATCCTTGATAATAGTATAGCCATGTGTTACTTGGTCATTCAGAAATGAAATCCACTTAATGGCTTCCCAAAATATACAGATGATGATGTAGATCTAAAATATAACTTCTCAGAGCCAGCTACTAACAGTATAATTACTGGAATGAATACAGAAAGCAACAAATGCCACCTTTCACATTTGTTCAGTTTTCCTTGTTTCACTCAAGTAATGTATCGTCATTTGGATTGTCTTTGAGTTTCCACTTTTTCAAGAAAAGAAATTACATGGATGAAGAACTGTGATTTGTAATCAAAGCTGAATAAGAAGTGCATACATGACAACTATGAGTGAATGAGATTATATTCCAGCTTCACTTAGTTCAAGGTGTTATATTAAAGCTGCCCCATAAGTCTTCTACAATGAAATAGTATTGATGGATTATAGATGGGGTTGGTGAAGGTACAGTATTATTATTGCACTGTGAATTAGCTCATGACATATAACCTAACCTTTTTGTATCAGTTTGTGTTGATTTCTATTTACTGCTCACTTACAAATTAGATAATTAAGATTCCCTAATAAACCTGTACTTGTTCTACACATTCTAACCATTCCATTAGGTCAGACAGGAGGGGCATGATCCAGGTCCCATTAATCAAGGACTATCATCTGAGAGAACCAGGAAGTGTGCCTTTTCCATAGCTGTGCCTGCCCTCTGGAACACCATATTGCCTGAGGTTAGGTTGGCCTTGACCCTTCTCACCTTTCAAAAAGCCTTAAAGAACTGGCTGTTTTCTCAGTCATGGGGGTCAGGAGGGCAACTGAGCCAACATGGTTGCTGAATTGTGTTTCCTGGAGCCACTTTGTGTTTTTATGTTATCATATGCAGTTTATATTGTATTTTTAAATAAATAAAATCAAACCATATGTATCAAATATTAATAATTTGTCTCATGTTTCTAATGCAAGATATACAATTCTATGAATAAAGTTCTGTAAAGTCATTGCCATTAGTTGGTGGGGGAAATAAAGGTTTAAGGTCAAGTTGAGCTGTACTGAACTAGTCTGAATTATTTCAGTGAAGCATTTGAAGAAACCTAAGAGACTCTGATGGCTTGCAGATGATAATTTAAGTCATTCTGACTGAAGAGAAAGACAGGTAAGTACTGACAAACAGTGATGAAAACCCCATTGAAAAGTGTACAAACTGCAGACACAGCCCAAGACTTAAACTCCCCAAGATTACAGGACTTTTACACTTTGAAACCTGAGAAAAGAATTTTCTAATTTTAAGATCTCAAAGGAGATTTATGGACAAATTAAAGATTCATGGTTATGGGGAAGTATTTGAAAGGAACTGAACATCCCCTGTCTTCTATGGCTGGCTGCCACCGTGTAACCATCATTCCCCATGCAGGGTGAGACGGACGCCTAGCTACCATGACCTCCTCAGCAGGTTTCCATGGATACCATGCACTATAAATAAAAAAGGGGGATTTCAAACCACTTTTCAGTCCTGCTTAGTGACAACAAGGAAATCTCTTTGAATTTAGTTCCCCATTTCACCTTTCAGGGGTGGTTTTGAAGACAAATAATTACCTCTTCAGCCCAGAAATTACCACCAGTTATACCTATTTACTCCAATGCTGTACACTAATTAGCATGTTGAGGGTGGCTGCTTGTCTGAAATGTAAGGTTAAACTCTCTCTGCCTTGGAAGACAGAATGGCAGGCAAGGTGCCAGCGGGTCGGGCTACAGACCACAGACCTCCGGAAAATGCTGAAGGTGTAACGTAGATCTGAGTGCCATGAATCAGATTCACACTGCAGATTTGTCTGCCATTCTAGCTCTCTGGAGGATTGAAAATAATTTGGCTGCAGCAGTGGGAGGTGTGCGTGTGTGGTGAGAGAAGACTCGTTTTCCAACAGCCTGCTGGGGCGAGAACATGCCTGACACTTCATTCCTTTCCAGTTAATGCAGCAAGACCAGGAAGAAACTTAACCCTGTAATTGCTAAATTCAGAAGCTCCTGAAGCTCATCCAAAAATCCTTAAAGAAGGTTTTCCCTTCCACATGTTAGGGCTGAGATGATTCTTGTACAGTTGGAATGAGACAAGAGAAAAAAAATGTAATTTAAGCAGAATATCGACTTAAAGCTGTCTTGAGTCGCCATGTGTGAGTAGGTGGCATTATAAATTTTTGAAATAAATAAAAAGCAGGATATCATACTGGTGGCTGAGGTATGTGTATGTGTGTTTAACAGAGATAGATTGTTTGGAACAATTTGTGTCACCAAATGTATTTTATGTCAGTTCTCACAATCTCCCATAAGCATGACCTGTCAGTAGGGATCATAGAACCTAAAGTCAAATGCATCTAGAAAGGTGTTACCAGCTTGGAGAAAGCTGGTCAAGGTCACACAGAATTAGGTATTTATATATGCTGTAGAAAACCATCCTTGAGGATGCTGGCTAGGAAGTCTTTAGAGTTATAATCCAACCTATTTATAGCACAGCCAGTTGGGGAAGGTTAATACAGTGCTCCATGGTGATATTACAATATTTTGTTCAAATGGAAAACGGAAAAGGATGGTTGAGGAGCAACCTTTCCCCCCCATTTTTTCCTTGCATTTTTCTCTCCAACAATGGGAAAAATATTTATTAAATTTGTTGTGTTCTGCCTAATCCCCTATGCATATCCTGATCACCCATTAAGGGTGATTCCCCACCACATCTGCATACA
>JANHFT010005404.1:64186-74610 GCA_032467955.1 Pseudoxenodon macrops
TCCTCCTTTCAGTGGTCCATGAAAGTACATCTATAGTATGTAGATAATAAAGTTGAAAAAAGGTGAACATTTTTACAGAACTATAGATACGTTGAAGCTGGGTGTGACAAGGAATGGCTGGGAGGGCACCCCTTGATGTGAGTGACATTGAGTTGGCCACACCCACCCAATCACATGACCACGAGGACACACCCACAAAATAAGCCACACCCACAGAGCCGGTAGTAAAAAAAAAATAGAACCCACCCCTGGTCTTGGCCTATGGAAATCTTCCTGATCAAGGAAGCTAAGCAGCAGAATGGCAGAAAATGAAAACACCTGCTTCATTTTGTGACTGATGTGATGGTAAACCAGATTTCTTGGTTGCAGTTGCATCATGATACAATGAAAACAGCATGCTGCAAACCACATTCTGCCTACACTGCGCCTACGTTTCATCCACAGAGAAGGGCATCTGTCTCTTCCTTCCCATTGTTCATATCTTCTCCATTATATTCTCTTCCATTAAACTCTTCCAAAGCTCTTCCAGGTCTAGATAGTAAGTCCTTCATAGATAATTCTGAATGCTGGTCTTTGTCTCAGGGCAGTTTTTCACAGCCCAACCCATTTCCCCTTCCAGACTGTCAGATTCTGGCATCTTTACTTAAAGCTGCTGGGTGGTTTCATCCTCCCCGCTGACATAATGGGATCAGCATGCTGGCATTGCAGACTCCCAAGGGATGTGGTTGCTTAGCAACTTCTCTTACCCAGAAGGAAAAGGCTGAGAGTGTACCATCCACCCTATCAGCTGTTGCAGAGGTGCCAGCAGTTTACCGAAGCAAGACAGAAAATATCTTATGGTGTCTATGCTCCTTATTTCACTTCAGGGAAAGAGCATTTTGAAATCAGAATCTGTTGCTTCTTTCTTGCATGATGGGGCAAATCTTTTGTTTAGCTACACCCTCCTTTCCCAGCAGAAAAGTAGCAGCAAGAGCTACAGAAACAGCAGAAAGACTGTGGTGGTATTTGTGGAAAAACCGAACCAGAGAGATGGGCAGGAAAAAAACCCTAAATCACACAAAATACATTATATCAGCAATCTTAAGATTTTGACTAATTCTGGTCCACATTTTAATTTCTTATGGACATTGAATCTGTATTCACATTTATAAATTTTATTGTTAGCATACTATATACATTGAACAGTCATGAAATACTTTATTATGGTTGTATGGTTAGAAGGAGGATGAAGGCTAGGTAAACCAAGGAAATGTATATAAAGGAAGTGGAATATCCCCCCCCCCACACACACACACAAACAACATTTTTTAAAAATCATATCATGAATCTGGAGAAATCATTCACGGTTCAGGGAAGGCCAACTGGCCTGAGCTCCCATCTCCTGTTGCTTTTTGCCATCTAGAGGCCCTTGGAATTTTCACACCCATATCAGAAGGCTGAGCTCCTCTTTTTGAATCATTAATGCTATCAAACTGAATCTCCGATTTTTCTAAATTCTGCTATTCTTCTATATTTTGACTGTTTCCATACACTGCATGCCTCATAGGTGGAATGATAGAAACAATATATTGGCTTACAAGGGAGTTGGTAGTTTATAAATTCCAGTATACTTAGTTAGGAATGGGATTTGGTTGCACTTGCTCTTACTGGCCTAAATGTGTCCAAACTGGCCATTTCTGTCCTTATTTACAGCAGGGAAGGTTTTGTGTAGTGTTAGATAGGGGGCACGTGAAGAAGAGGCAGGACACTGGAAACCTTTCAGCATCTTTATTTATCAGCTATTCTGTTCCGAACTGCCAGCCAGCAGATGGATCACTTCTTTTAAAGGTTCCCGGCTGGATAGCCGGCCACTGACAGGCGTTTATTTTTCCTGCCGCTTGATTATCCAATCAGCAGCGGCTTATGCAAATACGTACTCCTTCCGTTCGTACGTAACACCCCACCCCTCTTAGTCTGTGCTTTGTCCAATGGGTGTTCTATGAAAGTCAGGTAATCACGCAAGTAGGCGGGTCTTACTATCATCCTACTGGACCTGCACATTCCATTCTGTTCTGGATTTCTGAGCGGGGCGGTTGTGTCCGTCCCTCCTCTAGCTTCAGCATGTGGAACCTGCTGGAACTCGCTGCCACGCGGCATGGCCTCCGGATGGGCGGCTCCAGTTGCGGCTCGCAGAATTCCACACTGGACCCTGGCGTCCTCAGGTATGTGAGGCTGGTCGACTGTTGGGCTTGAGATTAGGGCAAACTGGTTGTTTGGAGTTAAGGCTGGTTCCTCGTTGGCATCCCGTTCATCTGCTCCACTGTATGCTATGTGGGGCGGAGGCTCGTCCTGCTCCGGGTCCGACTCTCGGGCTGGCTCGTCCGGCAGTCTGCCCGGTGTCTCTCCCAGTCTCCTCCGGAGTTGGTCGATATGCCTCCGCCACATTCGACCATCGGCCAGTTCCACCCGATACGGTTTCGGGCCGGTAACAGCAACCCCGCTGGCCTTGACCCACTTGGGGTCGCCATTATAGTTTTGGGCGAATACGGGGTCCTCTACTTCAAAAGTTATGGATGGCTGGGCAGAGTCTAATGGGACGTCGGGATTATAATGTGGTTGCAGTCTGTCTAACTGTGAACATTGTTTCCTGCCCATCAGAAGCTCTGCCAGGCTTCGGACGGTGGCTGCGCTGGGGCTGATATGTTGGGCTAGAAGGAATTGGTCTATTCTTTCCTGCCAATCCCCAGGGCCCATTTGGACAAGTGTCTCCTTGGTCAGCCTTACCATGTGTTCTGCTTGTCCATTGCTGGCCGGCTTGTAGGGTGCCACCAATGTGTGACGGATGCCCAATTCAGCCAGGAACACCTCCATCTTCCTTGCTGTCAATTGGGGCCTGTTATTGGAAATGAGGATTTCTGGCAGGCCATGGGTCACGAACAGCCTGAGCAATACTCTTATGGTCGCTTCCGTCGTGATGGATGGCATGAGACTGACCTCTAGCCACTTGAAGTATGTGTCCACCACAATTCAAAACGTCTGTCCCCCCATAGGCCCTGCAAAGTCAATGTGCAACCTTGACCATGGTCCCTTTGGCCTCTCCCAATCTCATCAGGCTCAAGGTTGACTCAGCCATCCATCCTTCCAAGGTGGGTAAAATGAGGGCCCAGATTGTTGGGGGCAATATGCTGACTCTATAAGCTGCTTAGAGAAGGCTGTAAAGCACTGTAAAGTGGTATATAAGGCTAAGTGCTATTGGTATTGCTATAGAAACAGAACCTTGCAAATTTAAAGATGTTTCCCCCTCCCCCTCCCTCCTTTTATATAAAGTAAGGAGAGGCCTGTCTGTTATATTAGCTCAAAATAGTTTCTTGAAATGGGGTCGTCCTGCTTATCTAATCACTGTCTCGGTAGCAGTTTTTCCTCCTGTCCTTCAAGGCCATTCCCTATCCCTTTATTCACAATGGAGATTGGGGCTTATATTGTGGGGACAAATAAGGCTTTATCCTTTCCTTGTGGTTCTGAAATGTATGTTAGACAGAAAAGACAAACTGAAGGAGTCTGATGACCCTCAAGGGGAAGGAGGCAGAAAGCAGAAAGCAGATTATTGCATGTTCCCTAGTATGCAAGGGGACAGTACATGGTACAGTAAAGAACACTGCTTATTTTAGGAGCTGCTAATACTGGTATCAGCAGAAGAGGGTGAGCTTGGAGCCTTTGTAGGAAGGTGGAATTTAGAGACAGATTATAGTAAGTCATCCCATAATATTATCAGAAATTACATTCTCATTGTAAAAGTCATGATTTACATTTCTTCTGTGTATCAGTTCCGTGGGTACAGTTCTGTGGGTATAATATAACCTTTATTTGGGGCACTTCTACATTTTCTTGCCTGGGGGCCCAGTAATTACTGTTGCTGTGCATGCCAATAATAGTTACTTTATCTCCAAGCACATTGATTCCTTATTTAAAGTGGATACTTTCCCCACAATAATCTTATGAAATTATCTGAGCTCAGTCTGTGAGTTCTGAGGAAATATACAGTGCTCACTGTAGTAATAGTTCCACCACTACTTAGTTAGATCCCGAGTCCCTCGTGCACTTAGGCTTATGCTCATAGTGCTTTAGAGCATTGCCTGCACAGTTTACCATATCAGCATATTACCTCCAACAATCTGCATCCTCATTTTACTGACCTTGAAATGATGGAAGGCTGGGTCTACCTTCAGCCTCATCGGGATCGAACTCCTGGCTGTGGGCAGAGTTAGCCTACAATACTGCATTTAAACTACTACACTACCAGGGTTAATGAGTGACAGGTGATTGGATCTGAATAGTAACCAATGATTCTCTACATAGCCTTTGATAAAGGGCATTGTATGCCCCCTCTTCAAGAAACCATAACTTGATCTATTTTGGAGTCTTTAATGTTTATATTATTTTGTATTGTTCTGATTGGCAGGGTCCAGGAGGAGGGCCTTCTCTGCTGTTGTTCCTGCCCTCTGGGACATCTTGTCCCCTGATGTGAGGTTGGCCCAAACCCTCCTGTCTTTTTGTAAGGACCTAAAGACATGGCTTTACCAGTCAGCTTGGAACCCCAGTGGGGAAACAGCACAATAGAGCTGCTTCATTGAGTAATATCCTTTGTATACAATCCTTCGTATATACTGAACAAAAATGTTCCCATTTTTCATGAAGCTGGTAGAGAAACTGCAGAAAGGTGCACTGCAACTTTAGAGGACTCTAGAAGAGAATTATCTGGACCCCTGGTACTCAGCTTTCGGGACAGGGTTTAGCATGGAAGCTGCCTTGGACACAGCTTCGAACAAACTAGGACTGGTAGAATGCTAACCTCCTGGACCTCCTTCATTTCTCTGTAGCTTTTAGTACCATTGACTATGCTATCTTTCGGACCGCTTCCCAAAAAATATAACTGGGGACACCA
Source organism: Pseudoxenodon macrops (assembly GCA_032467955.1). Lineage (NCBI taxonomy): Eukaryota > Metazoa > Chordata > Lepidosauria > Squamata > Pseudoxenodontidae > Pseudoxenodon > Pseudoxenodon macrops. The sequence continues at coordinate 69,108 of JANHFT010005404.1, forward strand.
TTCTTCAGTTCTTCTGTTTCCTAAGAGGCCAGTTGCAGTCGGTGTTAGTAGGTATGAAAGATCCACCCAGAAATCTTTACTCTATGCTTCTCTGCTGAGTAAGCTCAGTGCAATGGGAATGGGAATGGGCTCCCAAGATACCTACTTATAGCCATCTGCGGCTAATTGTGACAATCCAAAAATTATGAAATGTTGCTTGGTTATATAGAGAGAAAGAAGGAAGGAACAAATCACAAAGCAAAAGTATGAAGGAAAAGCAAATGGGTCAGGAGGAAGGGCAATCTCTCCAAATCATAATTGAAGTTGATGAGAGCTCAAAAAAAAAAAAAAAAAGACAGGTGGTAAGTTTGGAGAGGAAGCGTATAAAATAAAATATGAGTATGATGAAAGCAAGAATGGTTTGCAAAGTGGTAAGACATGGGGAGGTACAATAAATATATTGGTATCGATATAAAGTAATTTTAACTATTTTTCTTTCTGTTCTTTCCTCTTTTTGATTTATTATTTTTCTCATTTTCTGTACTGTGCATAATGTGTCTTACCTTAAAAAGAATACAGTAATCAGTATGGACATATGAATGTTGTATTCTTGCTCTCCTCTACAACAATTTATTTCAAGGTTCTTGTCAACTTCCATAGAGATGTGGGGCGGAGGGAGAGGGGAGGAAAATCTAGCACCTGTTATGTGTTCTCAACTATTATTGTTTTTCTTATGCCTCTATTCTGCTATTTGTGGATTGTTACATTGCTTTTGACCAATGGGCTTTTCTCATCTCCCTTTCTCCCTCCCACCAGTAATTTGATACTTTATTTCTCCCCTTAACCTTTAAGCATAGTTAGGGCCAAAATTCATGAACAGAACTGATTCACACTCTGATTCTCCTGCATCAGAGGAGACCTTATAGCAGGAAAAATCTTCTCCAGTTTCCTAGGCATCAGAGCCATTATTTTCTCTGTATGTTACAGTAAACATGAACTGGATGGGCTTAAACAGAATTTGTTGCCAAACTATCAGGAACGTCTGATTACTAGGATACACAAACAAGTTTTGGATTTCTTTAAATATTCACATTTTTGTTTCAAGCAAAAGTTATTTACTTCTCTTTTCACAAACATTTGTGAAAATTCTTGCTAAACCTTACAGAATAAAACGCCAAACTATGTAATTTACATCTTTCATACAGTACTCTTTGGACATTTTCTCACTACCACAGTTTCTACTCCCCAATCCCTCAAAATCATTTTGAAGATGGCCTATAATTTTTTTCTCCTTTGCCAGCCTTGCAATGATGTGAACAATTATATGATGTATTGGTTTACATGCTCGTGCTGCTTTGGCCTTGTCTAGCACAGTGATCCAACCAATGAGTATGATGATTGCACAAGGATCTGAACATTCCTTTATAAATCTATAGTTCAGGGAGCTTTGGGTTAAAGATTTTTAATCAAAAGCTCAGGGAATCAAATTATAGAAGCTATATTTATCTAGACACCCCATCCACATGCTTGATTGCATTAGATTGCACTAGTCTCCAATCATCTCCAAGAGCTTCTCTTTGCAGACATCATGCTGATTTTCCCCTGGTAAGACCTGTCATTTGATGTGCTTCATTAATCTGTGTTAAAGTGATTACTGCCCAGTTGTGCAGGTGTGAGGCTAATTCAGTGTTTCTTAATCCTGGCAACTCTATAATGTCCAGACTTCAATTCCCAGAATTCCCTTTCCATCATGCTAGAATTAATGTCCAGACTGTTTAAATTTGCAATTTCCCAGGTCCCATATTGTTCCTCCCACTCCTTAAAAAAGTGTGTTACTCTTTAGATCACTAGATTTAAAAAACCAGTAGTGTTAACTATATTACACAGTTTAGTTTTTTGTACTGATATTTCTTCTAAAATATATTTTAGCAATAAGTGTCTCAAGTTCTTTTTTCTAATTTGTTTCATTCATTTGCACTAAAATTTCCATATTGCAAAATGGTAATGAAAGTGATACATTGGACAAGAAAGTTAAAAAACGTTTTTTACAGTAGCTTCGTCTCCAGACAGATACAGATCTACATCAAAGTTCCAGTGTGGCATCAATAGGTACCAATATTCCCATGTATACCACCTGGTCTACTCTACACTGTACATTTAAAATATCAGTTTAATTTTAAACATGAGAATGTTTATGCTATAATCTCTCAGGAGACATACATGAAGCCGTAAGCCTAACTTCCCATCTCCCATCAGACACATATCTGTACAGACACGTGCTCAGACACATACACCCATTCAGCCACATCTACATATACACTATGTATACAGCTTCCCCCTATATACAGTCATAGACACAGACATCCATACTCACCTGCATGGCATGCATCACTTGAAAGAGAAAAGAACAGGTGAAGCTGCTTCTTTCCTTCCAGAGAAAGAGGTTAAAATACATAAAAGAGAAAGGCCGCATGGCTCCATGAAAACTCTGCAAATGGGCCCTTGGAGCACCACTGAAGAGAAGTACCCTTCAACGTTATGAATACTCATGATCATCCATTGCTTCCTTGATTCAAAAGGGCTCAAACTGGTTTCTTTACTCAGTGTGGTAAACATTGCGAGGTTGTGGTCCACCACAGGCTTAGAGCCCAGGTGGTCATGAGCTCCCATGGGAACTCCCATGAGAAAAACAGCACCCACCATAAGCAGCAACCCCATATAACAGGTTCTAGTCCCACAACATTTTGATCAAGCATGTCTATACTGTGAGTGACATGATAGCCACTTTTACTTGAACTTTGAAATGTTCCCTTTAAGTGATCTTTCCATTGTTTCCATCTCTGTAACATCAAAATGTCGTTTCTGGTAGTTTAGATCAGTGGCCCAAAACCTTTTGGGCACCAGGGACCGGTTCCTTGGAGAGAGCTTTTCCCGTGAATGGGAGAGGGCGTGGTTTTGCATGCTGCCTACATCCTGCGGATCGGACTTTGTATGCAGCCCAGATTCTGGCATGCTATGGACCAGTGCCAGTCCACAAACAGGATTTGGGAACCCCTGGTTTAGATAATTTGAGAAAATGAAGAGGCACTCAACTTCTGTAAAATGGCCTTAGAAACCTATTCCCTCTGCTATAATGGAAACATTTACTATACCACTATAAAAGCAAATATAAAAAGGAGGCATTAAAACAACTGAAGGTGTTAGGCTAGTGATTTACAACATCTTCTAACATCAGCTAGCATCCCAGTGCTGATATCACAGTAATAAGGTCAGACTTTATATTGTCAAGCGATGACTGAACGATGCTAGAAGATGCTATAAATCATTAGTCTGGAATTGCCATAAATGTTGTAAAGCAGCATCAGATAGAACTACTGTAGTTGGCTTTTTTATTGTTCTGATTACAAAATGAGTAAACAGCAAAGCCCAAGTCATCCAGGGAAAGAAACACAATTATATCAAGTTTAACAGAATTTGTAAGGAACATAAAAAATTCCCATACCTCTAGTAATTAAGAAACAGACATTCTTCTTCTTGTGCCTTTAGTTAGGGCAGGTATTTGTCTATTATAGCAACAGCACTTAGACTTATATGCCACTTCATAGTGCTTTACAGCGCTCTCCAAGTGGTTTACAGAGTGAGCATATTGCCCCCAACAATTTGGGTCCTCATTTTACCAAACTCGGAAAGATGGGAGGCTGATCTTGAGACAGTCAAGATTGAACTGCTAACAGTTGGCAGAATTAATACTGCATTCTAACCACTGCAACACCAGGGCTCAGTTATCTTTACATTTCTTTCCTTCTTAGGGATAGTCAGTTTTCAATCCAGGTATCGAATTCTCTTTGACTTTCTCATGGTTTATTCTCAGATGTACTTCTTGTAAGGTTCTCAAAGAGTTTTGTGATCCTCTACTCTTCTAAACTTCCTAGCACTGTCTCTCCCATAGCATTCTCAGTAAATTTTTAATCTCTTTCCTTCTCTGCTGCACTCCTATCTCTTTCCTTCCCCTATCTGTCCCACCTAAACAGTAAATCACTTACCCTTGCCAACATCCAATTTTAATTCTGCAATCCACTGCTTGTTTCTTGTCACACACTTCAGCCACTGGATTCTTCAGCTTACAGCCTGGCACTAACTAGAAGGCACAAACCTGGACAAAGAGTGACATCACCACAATGTTCCTTTTAAGCTGAATGCCAGCATGGTTGGAGCAACGACCTTCACACCCATGCATAAGACTGTTTTCTGAGAATGGCAGCAAGACAGGACATAGGACATAGGACACAGGACTGGATTCTGCAAGCACCTTACTTTTTTTTTGGACAGCACAAAAATACCCTGCAGGCTGCACATGGCCCATAGGCCATCTCTTAGAGATCCCAGCCTTAAATTAAAGTGTCCCTTTCAGTTATATTGCCACTGGATGCCCCATTTTGGTATGGTGGTGGAAAAATCTTGGAAAGAAAAAATATTCTTAATACATAATATCATAATTGGGACAGCAGATTGTTATAGGAAATAACAAATTTTCTTAAAACCATCCTGTCTTGCCTTTGGCAATAAGCCTACTGGGTGGGTCAGTCACTTTCTCTCAATTGTAGGAAGAAGGTGATGGCAAACCACCTAGAAAGAATCTTGCAAGAGAACTCCATTAATCTGTTATGGCTACATCAAACTCTAAGGAGAGAGAGAGAGAGTTCAGCCTCGAATGCTAGAGTTCCAGCAAAATAGAAAACCTATCTGTTACATTATACAATCTTGTTGATGATGTCTAAATCCAATATAGATAATCTCCCAGGTACAACTGTTTATTTAGCGAATTTTCACAAGAACCAATTTATTCAGAAAAGATATTTATGTTAGAAATTTAAAAGTGTGACCACAAAGAGGCCTCTGTAGCCATGTGACTTGAATTCAGTCACCGCTGCAGCAGTGTCTTTTTTTTAAGTGACTTAAGCTGAGAGCTCTTCAGCTGGTTGCCTAGAGAGGCTTGAATTGACTAGCTATTTCTTTTAAGCCCTGCCTGAAGAGGCTTGAACTTAACAGGGACAAGTGATTTTTTTTTAAAGCGCCCAAGCTGCAAATTCCCTACCCTGCTCTGGGCAGCTGCCTGTGGATACGTAAGCTGACTAGCAGCAAGTGATTTTTTTAAAAAGCAACTGCAAACTGAGAGCTCTGGGAGCCTGCTTGGGGGCAAATTAGTTCCTGAGAAGGCTGCACCGGAAACAGCTGATAGGTGGAAAAAGCCACTTGTTCAGTTAAAGATGGCAGTGATCAATTAACAAATTGGAGGAAATAGTAAATCAGATCTTCGTTCATTTAATGCCCCATTTGATTCAATGAACGAGTGATTTTAAAAATTTGTTAAATTGAGTCTGAGTCATTTGAAGAATTTTTTTATTTATGACCCTAATGGACAGGCCCCATTAGGGTCGGAACTTGAGAGTGAGAGCGATCAACCAGTGGAACAGCCTGCCTTCGGAGGTTGTGGGAGCTCCAACACTTGGGACATTCAAGATGA
>JANHFT010005405.1:72175-85169 GCA_032467955.1 Pseudoxenodon macrops
CCTGATGATGGTAAATGTGATTTTACCGAAACGTTGTGCTAATGGCACCTTTGATTCTACACGGGAAAGAACCCGAGCAACAAAATACCTACATACATACATATATATATTCAATCAACTTAATAGTGTCTGTCCCATGGTCCTACACCCATTATCAGCTGTTTATATTCAAAGTCACATGCTCCAGATACTTTTTTATCTATATACAGTGGAACCTCGGTTCACGAACACCTCAGTCCATGAACAAATCGGTTTCCGAACAAAAAATCTGCTAAATGTTTGCCTCTGTTCACGAACATCTCTTCGGTTCACGCTCAAACACAGCCGCGGTGATTTTCTCTGCCACGAAAATTTCCCCTTCGGTATGAACGGAGGTTCCACTGTAATCCCTATAAAATCAACAATAATTTAAAAGCAGGAGGGGGTCCTTTGATAAAATTCTGCATCTTGGCAGCTTCATAGTCCTACCTTTAAGCATCAAAGAGAGGGCCTTATTCTAAAACACCATTACTGGCTTTGTATTTCAATATACACCATAAATCTTCCGAAGGTTAAAAAAGGAAAATACTTTTGTCTTGGACTATGCACCTCCCGTAAATAAATACGTTTGGTGAAGTGAGATACGACAAGAGTCGTGAAATGTCTTTTGCTTTTATATTTCGTCGGTTGTTTGGAAAAGGGACGATATTACCATTCAGGAAAACCAAAAAAAGGTGATTAATCCATCAAAAATTCCCGAATTCCAGGGCTTTTTACTTCTTGCGTTAAGATTTTGGCCGTTCCTCAAGCTCTGGTAGTTTTTTCTTGCCTTTGGAGATGCTCCTCAGTGAATTTAGAGAGTGAAATTGTAGCTGTCGCTTTGAAAGCTCCTGCCCACAGGCCTCCTTTAAGGCTTCGGTCCTGCGTTTATCCCAGCGTAGGGTCCGAGAAAGAGCTTCCGAATCTTCTTTGCAAACCAGCTGCGACGGAAAACAAAAGAGATTTAGTTGGAAATGCTCTTTTCCTAGCTCAAATGTTGGTAGGGAAAAACCAGCCTGCATTCACCCACCTCTAAATCTTGACTGGCCAGGCTGAGTTCTGGGGCAGGCTTTTCTTTCAGCACAGTAACAACACGGACACTCAACCGAGTCCTTTCGACTGAACTTGATCCGCTGCTCCCCATGTCCACAGTATCATTGCCTCCCTCGGATTTCCCCTCTGCTTCTGATGCTAGACACAAAGAGAATAATAATCTGTGTCTCCAAGTCATAAAGCCATGGCAAGTAAGACTCCCGGGGCAATTGAATTCCTCAAAATATTCCTTTTATTGGAAACATCATATTGGCACATACCTGGTGGAAAACTGACTCTGAAAACTCCTGCAGTTTTCACCTTATTAAAAGTTTTATTACTTTCTCAAAAAGTCAAGTGGTCCAATCCAGAGGTGGGTTCCGGATCTTCTTACTACCAGTTCACTCAGGGACGTGCTGCGGACGTGCGCACGTTTTACTAACGTGCATGCGCAGCACTTTAAAAAAAACTTATGCGCAGAAGCAAAAAACAAGATGGTGGCACCTACAGCACCACCGAAAGAACTGGCTCGGGATCGTGGCAGGCCCGGGTCGCTAACGGTTCTAGTGAACCCAGCTGCCAATTTACTAACAGTATCGTAGAACCAGACCGAACCGGTAGGAACCCTCCTCTGGTCCAATCACCAGGTGGCATCACTCCGCCTTCTTCCGACCGGGTGTGAGAATGTCCTTGGTTCTCAAGAGAAAGCATTTTGTTTTGGCTAGAAAAATCCCTCTCTCTCTCTCAAATCCCCCCTCCCTGACCCTCAGCTCCCAATGTGGCAACACTGAAGCGGGCAAAACGGCTTTGGTCAGGCCAGCTTCAGGCTTGACACAAGGCTCTCTTGCAAATCAATGGGACACACAGCACTTTGGCTCAAAATGAGAAATGGTCACTATCTGGATACAGCTGGCAAACAAGCACTTATTAATCACTTTAGAGCCTCTCCCAAAGTCATAAAGTTTGTAAGGTATAAACCCTGGCCCTGTTACAAGTGTAACGCTTGATTTGAAACATGCCCGGACCTGCACAGAATGGCTTGTTCCCTTCCAATCCTCCTTTCTCTTTGGCAAACCAGTTTTTATCAACCCTGCTTTCATCGTGGCTTGCTTCGAAAAGGGTTCCACGAATGAAAATAACGTCAAGGAATTTATGCGACATCTAACATTGTGCTGGCAACCAAGTTAAAAAAAGAGTGAAAATTCTGTGGTTGCTATTTGAAGGAGAAGGGTAGACAGGTAAGTCCTCGACTTACGACGTTAATTGAGCCCAACATTTCTGTTGCTAAGTTGCTAACACTGGTTAAGTGAGGTTTGCCCCATTTTACGAACTTTCCCGCCACCGTCGTTTAAGTGAATCGCTGCAGTTCTTAAGTTAGTCGCAGGGGTTGTTAAGTGAATCTGGTTTCCCCAGATTCGCAAAAGGGGATCAGGTGACCCCGGGACACCGCAGCCGTCATAAATACGAGTCAGTTGCCAAGTGCCGAAATTTTGATCACGTGACCACACAGGGATGCTGCCACCATCGTGAAAAACGGTCATGCATCACTTTCCCCCCCCGTGCTGTTGCAATTTTGAACAGTCACTAAATGAACTATTGTAAATCGAGGACTAAAAGTGCATATAATCAAAGCTATGGTAGTGTTCCCAGTTGCAATGGATGGCTGTGAAAGCTGGACCATAAGGAAGGCTGAGAAAGGCCAAAGATAATGGAGGCCTTTGAACTCTGGTGCTGGAGAAGACTCCTAAGAGTCCCTTGGACTGCAAGGCCATCCAACCGGTCGGTCCTAGAGGAGATCAACCCTGACTGCTCTTGAGAAGGCCAGATCCTGAAGAGGAAACTCAAATCCTTTGGCCACCTAATGAGAAGGAAGGACTCCCTGGAGAAGAAGAGCCTCATGCTGGGAAAGACTGAAAGCAAAAGAAGAAGAAGGGGGTGGCAGAGAACGAGATGGCTGGACGGAGTCACGGAAGCAGTCGGCCTGAGCTTAAATGGACTCCAGAGGATGGTAGAGGATAGGAAGACCGGGAGGAACGTTATCCATGGGGTTGCGATGGGCCAGACATGACTTTGCAACTAACAACAACAAAATATTTGATAATTTGCATATCTTTTTAAATCTGCAATGAGCATAGTCACCTTATGAACAGAAGGTAAACAATGTGTGTGTGTTTTTTTTAGAATAATAAGCTGGGGTCCACGGGGTCGCGATGGGTTGGACACGACTTCTCAACTAACAACAATCTCTATATTTGTAGCAATACTTATTCTTTCTTAGACATAACAAGGGCTGTGGCCAAACTGTCATCCCTTCTGTATATTATCATATTAAGATATACTACACTTCAGTTAGAGGAGACAATCATTCTCTACTTACGCTCTTTTATGTTGTGCCAAGTTTGTCTATTTTTTCTTTTAAATTAACATCCAAGATCAAAGATTAATTAAATTAATACTAATCTCTAAATCTATTAGATCTAGGATTTTTTTTTTTTTTTTAGAAAATTAAAGATTTTGCTAGTCTTTTAATCCTTTAGACAATAGCTTAGCCATTCACACCATTTCCCCAATGTAATAAACACATCGTAAAATGCCGAAAAAATGTTATTAGGCACGAGTCATATATAAAGATCATTTCACATCATAAATGGAAATAAACAGAGTAATGGGAAGACGATCGAGGTATCAGCCAGACAGGGATAATTGCAATATTCATAGCTCATTGGATTAAGTCAACCTCTTATGGAATTAAAAAAACAAAACAAAACAAAAGACCATCCTTAGATTGTTATATTGCCAAGAACATAATCCTCTATTTTAGAACAGGGAGAGTGAGACAGCAGCATGATTGAACTTAGAGACTCCATCACTGAAGTAAAAAAGCAACATCCGTCATAGTTACGGACTGGTGGGTCTGCTAGTTCTATTAACGGACATTGCTTAGTAATTCGAGGTTGCTTTTTTTTTTTTGCTTGCCTTTCTTAAAGGGGAAGGGTCACATGACTAGCTAGCCACACCCACTCAGTCACATGACCACCAAGCCACATGCACCCAAACAAGTCACACCCACAGAACTGGTTGTTAAAAAAATTGAATGCCACCACTGCTTAACACCCAATCCCTGCCTTCTGTAAATAAGGGATTATCAAAATATTGAGTTTGTAGGGATAGGGTCTCCCCAAAGAAAATAAGCTTCTTTGTCTCTGGGAGGATGGTAAATCCACAGGCTAAAAAAGTCTCATGTGAACTTAGTTCCCTTTCATCCTAGATACAGGCAGAATAGAACCTAGGAGAAAGACGAGAAGACAATCAAACATACATTCGTTTTCTTGTTGACGTATATCATAGGCTCACACCATTAAAATGATAAAAGCCTTGATTGATTTCGAACACAATTCCTTCGATTTTTCATCTAAGAAATGTGCTGTTTTTAATGCCCTGCCTCTACATTCTCCAGCTCTCAGGAATGTTCAGACAGATATGATGAACTTGTTATATTGCCTCTTTTTTCTCTCCCTACCTTTTCTCCTTCTGCAACGATCAATATCTAATAGACAGTTTTGTCTTGTTTTGTTGCAAAGGAGGAGCTTTTGATGGTCGATCTTGCGTATGGAGAAAGAGATGCTCCCTGGAAGGCAGAATGAATATATCTATATCTATATATCTATATATAAAAGAAATTCTTAGCATGGATATTTCATTTGTTTGTGAGTAAGATCGCTGAAGGCATGGGGTCCTGCACGCATTTAGGTTTCCCGTGAAAGAATCACGGAAATGAAAACCTTGTTAGAAAAGTTGAGCATGGAAGAATTTCTTTGGCCTTTCAGCTTTTTAGCCATCCATGTGATGCCAACTCTTAGCATCACGGTTGCTGGGGCATCACGCAATGCTACTGTAAAAGAACGACTGTTAAATGCTGTCTTTGCCCTTTTTATTTTCCGTAGCTTTTAAAAAAAGATCATTGTATTTGATGAGTAATACAGAAATCAATATTTGGAGAGTATGCATGTGGGTTTTCTCTCTGTGTGTGTATAGATACACATGGTGACCAGGGATGACATTAAAATTTCCCCCCTACCAATTCTGTGGGCGTGGCCTGGTGGGCATGTCTTGGTGGGGGTTATGTGACAGAGTGGGCATGGCCAACTTGACATCACTCACAGCAAGGGGGGTGGCACCACCCCACCAAGCCACGCCCACCAGGTCATGCTCACAGAACCGACAGTTTAGCCAAGTCTTCTAGCATTCAACATGGATACTTCTCACCTCCTTCACATGTTTGCTCTGTGTGTATGAGCCCGAGAAGGAGGAGAGGAGGGGTGAGAGAGGGAGGGGCAGGGCAGGATGGGACCAGTCCAGTGGTGCGATTTACTGGTTCTCCGAATTGTGCATAATCGCCACCACCGGTTCTATAGAACCTGTCCGAACCTGCTGAATTTCACCCCTGATGGCGACTCAGTTATTAAGACACTGGGCTTGTCAGCTGGAAAACTGACAGCCCATGTTTGAGACCCGAGTGACATGCAATGGGTGAGCTCCCATCCTCACTTCAACTCCTGCCAATTTAGCCGCTTGAAAGCATGCAAATGCGAGTAGATTAATAGTTACCACTTCGGTGGGAAGGTAACAGAGCTAGATAGATTAGATAGAGATGAGATACAGATACAGATATCAAGAGAGAGAGAGAGAGAGAGAGATGATAAAGAGAGAGAGGGAGGGAGAGGGGGAGGGAGGGGGAAAGGGGTAGAGAGAGAATTAAGTGCATCTTATAACAACTTCGTTGGTATAGCTAGACATGGAGTTTCAAACTTGACTTCAGATATTGACATTACTGTTTGAATTCTGGGTACAGTATAAGCAGATATTCTAATTCAGAATTAGGCACAATTTCAGCCCAGACTTACAATGCTATTACAACTGCATTTAGAAACCTGTTCCTGGTTGTTCACTTTATTCTAAGTGGCAAACTGGACAGAAATGACCTAATTTTAAGCAAACACATTTACAAAGGACTTCTTTGTGTTCCCAAACCAAGAAACAGAACCTGAAGAGCTTCATCCTTCAGCCTGGAAAGGATATTTGTTTAAAACACCTCTAAAAACTGATAGTGCAGGTGAACCAGGGTAAAGCTTTATTGATTAGCTGTCAACGTGCTTGGTTAATAAGTCTGCATTCTTAATCGATTAGGTGCTACCCTATGTGGTGTGATCTTTGGAGTTGTGCAACATTGCTTCGTGTTTTCATACTCAAGACAAGTGATGGGTTTTCAAAATAATAACCATCTGGGTGTAGGTTTCTATTCCGAAGAAGCTTCCTTTTCTTCAGAGAAATCTGTATGTTAGGAGGGAAATGATGAAGAAGACATTGGAGGGAGGCGGAAAAACAAAGTAACAAACTGGAAATCAGCTGTAGAAAAAAAGCAGAGCTAGAGATGAGAAGGACAATGTCACCTTTTGTCTGGTGCAAAGAATCAGGCCCATTCATATTGTTGTTAGTTGTGACACCCTGGACAACATTCCTCCAGGCATTCCTGTTCTCTACCATCCTCTGGAGTCCATTTAAGCTCAGTCAACTGCTTCAGTGACTCCATCCATCCACCTCCTTCTCTGCCGTCCCCTTCTTCTTCTTTTGTCCTCCATCGTTCCCAGTATGAGGCTCTTCTCCAGGGAGTCCTTCCTTCTCATTAGAGGGCCAAAGGATTTGAGTTTCCTCTTCAGGATCTGACCTTCTAAAGAGCAGTCAAGGTTGATGTCCTCTAGAACTGGCCAGAGAGCAACCGGGATCATTCATATAGATTGCAGCATACATGATTTATTGAAGCCTATATACAATAATCAGATCAATTAACAGTACTAAATTGGCACTAGATAAGGGTCAATGGCATTCAAGCGGGACTGGACTTGGATCTCTAGTGGCAATGCAAGGACTCCAAACTTATGATGCATTTAACTCCAACCCCCCTCCAGTGCTGCTTGCTCTTCTCTTACACCTTCATGCTGTCAAGATGTCCACCACTTCCTTTACCCTACAACTTGAGTAAAAAGAAAGTGGACGAAAATTGTAAGTCAACACTGGATTCCTACAACATACTGTGTTTCCCTGAAAATAAGACCTCCCCGAAAATATTTAAACACATGCACAGCCGGTCCCCGCCATTTCCTCTGGTTATGGTTAGGGAGACAGAGCTGAAAATCAGGCAAAATGGAAAGAGGAGCCCCATCTTACTCCATGCACCCCAAAATAATAAGACCTCCTCGAAAATAAGGCCAAGCGCTTATTTCATGGTTCAAAAAATATAAGATAGGGAAACACGGTAATTATCATTAAATCCAGCTCAACAAGATACACTTTCTATAATTAATACCCAAATGATTATGTTAGCTTGGGTTTCTGAATTCCTGCAACTTGCTACATCCAAGCTTAACAATTAGACCAGGGTTGTCCTTGGTCTAACTTTCAGACATGTGGACTTCAATTCTCAAAATTCTGATGAAACCAGAGGAAGCAGCAATGGAGTAACCACTCTGTTCGCCCATCAACCATTTTGGTTCACCGTCCAATCCATTGATTTGACAAAACCAAGCTTCATCAACACGTGTCACAGCTCCATCTTTCCTAAATAGTGTCCCCATTCTTCCATATTTCAAGATAACTCCTTTAGAAGAAAGAAAAACATTGGTTTGGGGGACCAGCCACAGGTCAACTTGGTGTTCCCCATCTCTGGTCTCTGAGGTCATTTTATGTCCATTTGTGATCTTTTCTCTTGATGTTCTTCTAACGACAACGTAGTAGTGGCATCTTTTCAATGACTTCATAAGTATATCCTCCGAATTGTTGCTGACAAACATATTCAATCTGTTTGTTGAGTGATGACACAAGAAACATTTATAATTGCATGTTTTCATCATTCAAACCACTCGTTATAAAGTGTTTTTAGTCTCACCCAAATTAATTTTGGTTTGCGTAGCGAGGAGGCGAAGTGATTATCCTGGAGAGGAAAGAGAAGGAGAGAGGTGGAGAGAGAAAGAAGGGAAGGAAGGAAGGAGAAAGAGAGAACTAACAGAATAAGCAATGAAGCCTGTTGTTATGACTTCCGAATTGCCTACAAGCTTTCTGTCAGCAGCCCAAACACTTAAGAAAGCTCCTACGGTGACAATACCAGCAACCTTTTAATGTGCAAAAAAGGAAACGTTACTCCTCTTACACGTTTGACTTTAACATGGAGTTAATCCCTGCCTGAATACTTGTCAAGCTGAAATGCTCCTTGGGAAGAAAATGTTCATTTTTGCTATTTGTGTACATGTCTGTTTTCCCTAAATGATTACGGCTTATGCTGGTTGATGGTTTTCTAGAAATGCAGATCTCATTTATTATTTTTTTGATGATAATGGCAAATGTCCCTTGTAGCTTCTCTGGCTGGTAACATTGGTCTTCCTCTGTCCATTTGGTCAGGTTTCATCCAATCAGAATGGTCAATTGAGTTATTCATGTAAAGGGTATGTTTTTAAAATAATGCACATTTCTGGTTTCTAGGTAGAGTCAGCAGGTAAAATGAGATAATAAATCAGATATGATTGATAGATGTTGACATCAGTGAAGATATAGGTACAATACTGGCTATTACATTCTCCTCCTCCCCCTCCTCCCTCTTCTTTTCCTCCTCTTCCTCCATCTCCTCCTCCTCTTCCTCCATCTCTTCCTCCTCCTCCTCCACTTCCCCTCCTCCTCCCCCACTCCTCCTCTTCCTACATCTCCTCCTCCTTCTCCCCCACTCCTCCTCCTCCCCCAGTCCTCCTCCTCCCAGAGATCTTTTACACTGTGGATACTATTTGTATACTGTTCTTCATTAGTAGGCAAGACTATATATCCAGTCTAATAGTCGTAAAACAATCTGCATATCAAGGTTTTCACTATGGCCTACATACTGTATTCACCCTATTAACATTTTACCTGTCCAAAACTCATAATCTGTTAGAGTACACAAAAGTGTGTGTTTTAGCTTTATCCTTGATGGAGAATTTTCCCAAGGGAAAAAACAATATAGGAATACTTGTGCTAACCTCTTATTTGTGCCAATCTCATTGTGATAAGAACAATGAGAAGATTAATAGTAATGAAGACTTAATTAATAGTTTGACAGTGTTGAGGGAATTATTTGTTTGCCAGAGAGAATAGAATAGAATAGAATAGGAATAGAATAGAATAGAATAGAATATTAGAATGAAGAATAAAATATAATATAATATAATATTGGAATGAAGAATAGAATAGAATATTGGAATGAAGAATAGAATAGAATAGAGTAGAGTAGAATAGAATAGAATAGAATAGAATAGAATAGAATATTGGAATGAAGAATAGAATAGAATGAAGAATAGAATAGAATAGAATAGAGTAGAATAGAATAGATATTGGAATATAGACTAGACTAGACTAGACTAGAATAGAATAGAATAGAATAGATATTGGAATATAGAATAGAATGGAATAGAATAGGATAGGATAGAATTCTTTATTGGCCAAGTGTGATTGCACACACAAGGAATTTATCTTTGGTACATATGCTCTCAGTGTACATAAAAGGACAAGATACATTCGTCAAGAATCATAAGGTACAGCACTTAATGATAGTCATAGGATACTAATAAGCAATCAAAGCATACTAGGAAACGATTAATATAAATCGTAAGGATACAAGCAACAGTCATACCGTCCTAAGTGGGAGGAGATGGGTGATAGGAACGATGAGAAGATGAATAGCAATAGTAATGCGGACTTAGTGATGGGTGCTCCATCACTGGAATTTTTTTTTTTAAACAGACTGGACAACCATCTGACTGGGATGGCCTAAAGGGGTTGACCTGGAAGACCTTTGAAGTCCCTTCCAGCCCTACTATTCTATCTTCTATGCTCAGAGTAATTGAGAATAGCTAACCATTTGTAAAAAAACTTCCCCCCCCCTCTTTTCAGCCAGCAAAGCGAGGAATATAGCCTTGATGTCTGTAATTGCAATGCGTTGCTTTTCAACTCAGCCTGGATAGTGGCACTATTTTGTGCTGCTTTATTGTATCTCTGACAATAGATGACATTTCTTGTAGTTGACATATCCTACTGTTAAGTTACTGTCGGCTACTTTCCGGTAAGCCACCTTCCTCTTTGGCCTGCCCTCCTCTACTATCATTCTAACGGTTTCATTTTATTTCAGGATTTTATCTAAACTCCTCTCCTTCCAAGAGGGGAAGGAAATTAATAATAAGACCTCGTTTATTGTGGTGAGTCCACCTTTAATGGTTTATTCATAAGTGGGAAATTAAATGGCCGAGAAGAAGGCAATAACTTTTTTCTGCTGGAATCATTTGAATAAGGTGGCTTATGTTAGGACAGGCTACCTGAATCTAATTTCACAGGTTTCGTTTTGAGAATGAAACGTAAAGCAAGTTCATGGGGGCACAGGTGGGGTCTAAATCTTTTTACTGCCAGTTTGCTCAGGGGTGCATTGCGGTTGCGTGCGTGCTTTGCGTGCGTGCTTTGTGCACATGCACACATGCTCAGTGCTTTTAAGCACTTTAAAAATCCAAGATCCAGGGGTGTGGCAGGCCTGGGTCACTAATGGTTCTACCGATCTGGGTCGGTAAGTTACTAACAGTTTGGTAGAACCAAACCGAATTGTTAGGAACCCACCTTTTCCATGAGGATTCTCAAACACTTTGTGAGCAAAATACATCTGTGGGAATGGCCCTCCAATGATGCAATTTAAGTGGTTGAAGACTAAACCAAGACCATTTAGAATCAAGTACATATTAAATCTGTAATTTTAAATTTTGCAACCTTTCCAATCAATCAATCAATAAGAATAGAGCTGGAAGGGACCTCAGAGGTCCTCTAGTCCAACCGCCCTGCTCAAGCAGGAGATCTATACCACTTCAGAAGAAGAAGGGGACGGCAGAGAACGAGGTGGTTTGATGGAGTCACGGAAGCAGTCGGCGTGAGCTTCAATGGACTCCAGAGGACACGAAGGCCTGGAGGAACGTTGTCCATGGGGGGTCGCTATGGATCGGACACAACTTCACAATTAACAACATCGCCAATAAAGACACTACAAACTCTACCTCTATGTGCTGGCTCACTCTTTTGGCCAACAGCGATAAGAACAAACGGATGTAGAGAGAGAGATTCGTGATGACTCTTCTACCGTGACATAAATCTAAGCAAGAAGCTTGCAGTAAATAAGGATTCTGCTATTTAACCTCAGTGCTTTATCCGTTCTGACCCGTAGGGCTAAGAAACCAGCCCATCAATACTCATTAAATCAGCCATTACAAATGTACCCATAAATCGAGAAAATTGTGATGGGCAACGGTCTGAAAGGGCTTCACAATGAGAATCCAAAGCAGCATTCAGAAAGGAAAGGAAATGCACCCCAACAAAACGTCAAGCTATTGGTATGTGCAGAGGTAGACAAAACCGATGTATCTCTGCATGAGATCAAGTGTGGAATCGTGCAAATCAGTTAACAATGGGTTTCGTGACTTCGGCGATCTGAGCTCTGAATTAAACACAGTGCCTCCAAGACCTTGGCAATGAATCTTTCGCCAAACCGTACAGGCTGAATCAATAAAGCAAGTTTCTTATTTGCACTGAATCACCAAGTTTCAATAGAACAAAATGGCCGCCATCCTTTCCTCACAATTACAGCCACGTTGAAGCCTTCAGTGGAAACAGACGGAATTTAGCAATTCGTTTCGTTCGTTTCATTCATGGATGGATGGATGGGATCACATTTTTTGGGGAGCGCGGAGGGACTTTGCAATTAAAAACAAAATTAAGCTGTCAAGACAGGATAGAAAAGTTGAACAATTAAGAAAAGAGGGTGATTAAAGGATTGAAGCCATGAATGGTTAAACGGAACGATTAAAACGCTGACAGATGAATTGAAAGGTGGGCTTTTCGGGTGCTAACCAACCCCGTGGATCAGTGGTGGGAATCAATTTTTTTTACTACTGGTTCTGTGGGTGTGGCTTGGTGGGCGTGGCAGAGGAAGGATATTGTAAAATCCCCATTTCCTCCCGATCAGCTGGGACTCGGGAGGCAGAGAATAGATGGGGGTGGGGCCAGTCAGAGGTGGTATTTAACAGTTTTCCAAACCATTCAAAATTTCCACTACCGGTTCCCTGAACTTCTCAAAATGTCCGCTACTGGTTCTCCAGAACTGGTCAGAACCTGTTGAAACCCACCTCTGGATTGTATTGCATGGAAAGTGGTTGTCTAGCAGGAAAGTGGAAAACCCCACTGATGATAGGGCAGGACAATCCATAGATGAATCCATGAAAAAGTTGATGATCACTGATACATGAGAAGTGGCGGTGACGGTGTGGAGGATGAGGTGGAGGTTGAAGTGGAGGTGGAGATGGTGATGAAGGAGGAAGACGAGGGGGGATATTTCCATTAGTTCAAATGTTGACGTCTTCTGAATTTTAGGTTTCTTTAGCATTTTATTTCTTAAAATGGAAAATTATATATATATTTTCTGGTGCACTGGAAGAAAGTCTTCCTTCTTTTATTAAATATATAAATACTAATCTTATTTTAAAAAAAGCTTTAGGACACAATTTGGTACAGATTTCATTTTTAGGCCCAAATTGAACAGAACAGAATTGTTTATATTCTACAAGTATCCATGCACACAACAGTAGGAGAGACGAAGAGAGAAGATAGAAAGTGACACACACTGAGGGATGTTGGGGTTGTTAAATGGATATTAGCAAACTAAACTCACATGCCAAAAGGTTATGTTTTATTTTATAGCATTTTTGATATTCCGCAAACTTTTAAAAAATGTTTTAAAATATAAACATACCGTATTTTTCGGAGTATAAGACGCACCTTAGTTTTTTGGGAGGAAAATAGGGGAAAAAATCTGCCTACCAGGTATTCATCTGGCTAG
>JANHFT010005405.1:240652-253296 GCA_032467955.1 Pseudoxenodon macrops
GGGGAGCACACATGCAAAAAAAGCTGAGACTATAATATAAAAAGCCCAAGAAGAATTTTTATATTTGGAAAATTGGGGAGAGCTAAAGCATTTTAAAAGAAAAAAAGATTTTTGGGAGAAAATAGTATTTTTATGTGTATTTTAAACTCCTTGATTACTTTGACAGTTAGCTATTTTTAATAGACTATTTTGTATGGAATAAAAATTGAGAGTGCCATCTACTGGAGGAAAAAAAGTTCTATAAGATTTTACTTAAATACACAAAATAGAAGAAGTAGCAGCTGGAAGACCTGACCTTGGCCATACAGAAGAAGATAATTTGGACACTGTGAGAACATTTCAGGAGTTTTTTATTTGGTTTTTTATTTTCTTTTTTCTTTCTCCTTCTCCCTGAGTAGACAGCTAACCTTTTAATTGGATTTGATTATTTTGGGAATTGGATTATAACTTAGTAGAACATTTTATTTCTGAAGAGAAGAGGAACAATTGAAGAAAAGAAGGAAAAACAAGGAAATTAAATAGATTAATTGAGAAGAGATAAAATTGGAGATATTTTTTAAAAACTCTTTAAATTACTATAAAATGGAGCTTCAGATGTATAGAGTTATTTTGTTGTTGAAAAATGTGTGTGAATCCTTAATAGGTAGCAAAGAGACAGGACGTTTGTTGAAACACACAGAAAAGAAAAAAGAAGAGGAATTTGAAGAGGGAAATTTAAATAAGATACAAGAAGTTAAGAATATAGAAAAGAAAGAATTAAAAAATAAGAATCAGACAAGATCGCAGAAATTGATGATAATGTAAAAAGAATAAGAGGGAAGGAAGAAAACACGCTCTAAAAAAGAAAAGGTAAAAGGTAAAAAGGTAAATATTTTGAACAGACAAGGTATAATTTTGGTGAGGGAGCCTCAAACAATACAACAAGAAGAGATAAAAGGCAGTCAGAAGAGAAAGCACAATATATATAAAAACAAAAAAACAGAAATAAGAAGTAGGTGGTTCAAAAATCATTAAAAATGGGATCCTAAAAAGATCAAGAGGTAATGGATAAGGAAGAAAAATGTTATTAGAAGGGAGAAATAATAATAGGATAAATATTAGTAAATAATAAGGTAAACCAGTAAATGGGAACGTGAAAGTAGATAATGTAATAATGATATTAATTCTGATAGTCATTTAAATTAGAATGGGAATTTAAAATGCTATTGTAATTGTATGATTCAGAATGGGAAATCTGAAAGAGGCTTCTGGGAATGAGGAAACATGGTAAATAATTGGTGTAATTGTAAGAGAAGATAAATATAGGGTGGATAATGATGTCATATATGTGTAAGATTTGAATAAGAAATGAAAAAGAATTATGGAAAGAGAATAATGACTGTAGCAGGAATAACAAAGATATGGTGGAAAATAATTAATATGTAAAAATGAATTAACAGCACTTAGTTGACGATATAGATAAAAGATGTATAGCAATGAAATTTAAGCTCAAATTTATTAATGGAAGAAGATAAAGTATTATACAAAAGAGATGAATATTGAAAAATGGGGAAATTAGAATATATTAAAATTATGATTATGAATATGATGGATAAGATGTGACCCACACTGTCCAAAAAGTATGTATGATGAAAAATTGTAATAAAACTTGGTTTTTTTAAAAGAATAGTATTCCTCCCTCTTCATTTAGCCTGCTGGATCAAATACGGGTCATTTGGGTCAGCGGTCCCCAACCTTTCCGGCACCAGACACCAGTTTTGGAAGAAAAATTGTCTTCCATGGACTGGGGATGGTGATGGTTTCATGCACAACCTAGATCTTGTGCATGCACAGATGAAGCTTCGCTCACTTGCCTGTGGCTTAGTTCCTAACAGTCCATGGACTGGTACCAATGTGCGGCCTGTGGTTTGGGAACCACTGATTTGAGTTATTTGTCCCCACTCTTGCTTTTAATGTTAAGATATGGAGCAGTAACTGACAGAAAGCCTATAATGGGTTGGTTCAAAATTGCTGCTTCAGGTATTATCAGCTTCATGAATTTTAAAAGTTTCAGGTTTTGTTAATTCAAGAAATTCTGCAATTTAATAGAATGCATTGCTTCACCTTATAGCAGAAGTGGGTTCCTACCGGTTCAGACTGGTTCTACCGAGTAGGTAGTAACCTGCTGGTGACATCACGGAGCCGGTTCTGTTCCGTGGACGACACCAACTTTTGTTTTTTTGGGGGGAAATTTTTTTGGGGAATTTTTTCAGGTTTTTTCCTTCTGCGCATGCGCAGAAGCCGAGTTTCGGGCACTGTGCATGTGTCGCCATCTTGTTTTCAGCTTCTTTTGGTAATTTTTTGTAATTTCTTTTTGCATTGCGCATGCGCGCCCACGCAACACGGGAGGAAGCGAACTGGCAACGAGGTAAGTTAGAAGCCACCCCTGCCTCCAAGGTCACTTCCAACTCTGTTATCTATTATTCTTAAGGGGTGATGGGATTTCCAGTGTTATCTCACGAAAGACTAAAGTTTATTTTCCTTTGGAACTAGCCATACTTAAAGAAGATTCCCATATCTGTCTGTACAAGATTGCAAGGAATACATTCCTTGTTCTTGTTTCTTTTAAAAGATACTCGTTATTTCTGGAAAGAGGAATATCTGAAGGGGAAGCCCAGAGCAGGCAAAAGAAACTGTGGTTTCCTATCCTGCAGTGTAGGCCAAAGCAATAGCAAAAATGAGTGGTGTAAGGAGAAAATCTAAATGCAAGAGAAGTCAGCGAGGGAAGTCGTGCTACGTTGCAATCGATGCTTTTAAACTTTCATAGAGGATCTATAGATCTTTACCCCAAATACATTTTAGACGGACGTTGTAATTGACTTCATCCGTCTTGAAAATTGTCATTACAAGTCAGACAGGCTGCCTGCACAATTTCTGCATTTGGAAAATAGCATTAGCAAATGCTGATTGTTAAATGAAATTTTCTAGCCACAGTTTATTCCTGGGAATAGACATGATTTTGTTGCGTTTTGAAACATGTGCTGGAAAAATAAAATGAATTAGCAGTCCAGAAAAAGGAAGGATAAAAGTTTAGCAAGCAAACACACACACACACCATCCTGAATTCACAAAGATTCACAGGATCCAAGCATATTATTTAAATACAGTTAGTCCTATCACCATTGGCCCTTGACAATAAAATATTTTTCCTTAATGGAAGTTGGAGAACTTCATTCGGTCTCTTTTTGTAAGCAAACTGATGTAATTTGCAATTAGATGAGTCCATTACACGGACAAAAACACAAGTATGATTCCTTCAGCTGTGCCTATCTCTAAATTTTGCTGTGTGATATATAAAGTATGCATTAGAGGAGAAATTGCATACAGTTTAAGTGCATTCTTATGCTTAAAAATTAGCACAAAACAGAACGCAAGGGATTAATGATTGCTAAGAGTTTATGGTTCATCTCTGTCTTGAATGACCTCACTTGGCTATCTAGGAAGTTTTTGGAAATAGGAAGTTAATAGATTTCCAAATTAACTCATTTATTTTCCTTTGACACAATGGGAGATACCACTACAAGTTAGGAATGTATTTTTTTCCTGCATATAAAATGTTTACTGATTCGGTAACAAATCTCATGTCCCTTTTCCTTTCTTTAACCTGGAGCACTTCTGAGGTCTAGGAGAGCAGAACATATACTTTTGGTAAGCACAGCTGGATCAACACAGGTTGTTGATTCAAAATGTCTAAGAAAAGTTTGAGTTTGTTTGTTTCAGAGAAGTTGTGTCAGAGTGAGTACAGCTTTACTACCGGTATGTGGGACAACCGGGAGAAATAACAGCAAATAGAGGTTTGTTATAAATAGTCTGCTTTATCTACAAAAGAATATATATTCTACATAGACGTACTATAGGCAGAAGTCAAATAAACAGCAAATTACAGCAGGGAAGAACACACGGCAAGAGAGAGCTGCCCTAACAGGGCCTCTTCTTATTATACAGGCTCTTAAAGGGATAACAGCCAAAAACTTTGCTGACTCATTCCCATCATTACATCAGTGCATCATTGCATTATCATAGCAGCTAGTCAGCTCTTAAATCACTACCCTGACAAGTTGTATACTAATATTTCATATAAATATACATAGAGGAGGAGAGTGGAAAGCAACTCCTGCTTTAAAATCCCTTTCCTTAGAAGCCGATTTTTTAAAAAAAGGTAAAGGAGTCCTTGTGGATTTTATTCGTCTAGTTGTTTCCAATTATAGTGGGCGGTGTTCATCTCTGTTTCAAAGCCATTGAGACAGTGCTGTCGGAAGACATTTTCATGGTCATGTAGCCAGCATGACATCATGGAGCACTGTTATCTTCTCATTGAAGTGGTACCTATTTATCTACTTGCATTTGCATACTTTTGAACTGCTAGGTTGGCAGGAGCTGGGGTGAGGGCGGGAACTCACCACATCACATGGCGCTTGGGTCTCGAACCTGGACTGCCAACTTTCCAGCTGACAAGCCCAGTGTTTTAAACGATGAGCCACTATGCCAGCTTAGAGGCTTATATTCCTACATTATTTAGAGCAAAATTGTTAACAGTTTTTGATCCATGTAATTTGAGTCCTTAGGTGTAGCAAATTCCCACATCACTAAAAACTTCATAATTTTATGGGGGGAAATCTCTACTAATTCTACTATCTATTCAAGATTCCATCTACCTTGCTCCAGTCACATAATTATGCAATTATTCCCTTTGATGGTGGCAAACATGTTCCAGAGTTAGAAATATAAGAACTATGATACAGGTTAATTTCAGCATGAAATGAAGAAACTACCAATGAAATCTACATAGCTATTTATACATCTGTTTTCACATCTATTATTACATCATTTTAACTAACAAAAATCAGATTGCTAACAAAAATCATTTCACGATTGCTTCACAAAACCCCATAGCTATTACAAAGCAAAATGTCTGGAACAATAATAAACTTGATGCTTATTACCTATGGCTTTAAATGTCTTTTTTGTTATGACGAACAAAACATTAATACGGAAAGATACACCCATGCGGTATAACTATATTGCTTTGATTCAACCAGCAAAAAATATAATCGTGAATCCATCCAAATAGCAAAATTTGGCAGGAATTAAAAATTGGGCATAGTTAAGAAGCCAGACAAGGAGATTACAAGTGGTCAAAACAAAATGAAACAGTAAAAAGGATTCTGGAGATGGATCTGTATCTTCTCCTCACCATCTTCCCTTATTTGCACTTCTTCTTTTTTTTTACTATTCAGCCTACTCATGCACAGGAATAGATGCATGCTGCTGGAATTAGTAATTACTAATTGGATCTATTCTTGGAAATAGTAATAACATGGAAGTATTCAAATTAATGGCCTTCTAATCATCACTGTGACACGTTCTTGTATCTGGGTAGAGAAGAAGATGATAGTCCATAATAACAAGACTTGAAGAGTCTGGAAGAGACACGCTTTCATTATTCAGTGTCTACATCCCGAAAGCATGGGGATGATATGATTCGTTGGGATTAAAACTCAACTTTCGAACTGTACATAACAGAATTGGAAGGGACTTTTTTTGTCCAACTCATAGCTCAAGGCAGGAGACCTTATACCAGGGGTTGGCAACCTTAAACACTCAAAGAGCCATTTGGACCACAGAAAAGAAAACACCGGGAGTCACAAAACCCTTCCCGTGCCTGACTATTTCCTGAGCGGCCAGAAAACTAGCATATGTAGTTGAATTAAACATTCTGTGTTTCTTCTGAAACTTTTCTTTTCTTGGATTTATCCTTGGTTGGCCTACCAGGGATCAAAAAGCTCAATAAATCACATGCCAACGGGTGTTACACATTGGCGGTTGTGATGCATATTTTGAGCGACAGGGAGCCGCAGCAAAGGAATGAAAGAGCCACATGCAGCTCCAGAGCCACGGGTTGCTGACCCCTGCCTTATACCATTCTGGACAAATAGCTGTCCAATCTCTTCTTAAAAGCTCCAGTGATGGAGCACCCACAACTTATGAAGGCAAGACGTTCCAACCTCTGGCTACAGAATGAAAACTTTTGTCTGTTAGAAAACCTCGGTGGGAAAAAAGATGCTTTCTGCAAATCTTGTAAGACGTCGACTCCCAAGTAAAATGGCTGTCTACAATATTTATAAGAGTCGATCATCAGTCAGCTGATCCAATTTACTCTAACTACTATTGGTATCACTTGCAGCAATAGAAGTGGAGGTTTTGTGAGCATATGTGTTTAAAAAATGTAAACATGCTCTTGTGCAATTTTTATTGAATTCTTTCTGTAAATAAACATGTGCCTGTTATCTGGTTTGGTAAAATATGTTAATGTATAATGAAGCTGCCAGTGTAATGAGACACTGTTTTCTCTTCTTTATTAAGTGAGCCTTTATTTTATCCTTGGTTTAAAAAAAAAAACCATCCTCATGTCTAACAAATGCATAGTATCATGACATAATTAGGTAGACAACATAACCCCTAATTGGTTATTTAGCTTTGAATCAGTTACCTCCCATTCCTGTTGACTGAAGTCGATTTTGCTATGTTTCAACTATTGCAGGTTGTTTTTATAATGTCTTTAGAACAAGCCCTAGAAAACTCATTATGACACAACACTGAATTTATACATGAGACTTCTAAAGGTATTTGACTATGTAGAGTCTTATCCCATGCATTCCCCTCTTATGCTGTTTATTATTATTTTTTCAATGAGATCAGTAATGCTAATTCTCCATCTTCTCATAACAACCCCATTAATGCATGTTATTACTACAGTTCTGCTACTATCTGTCTGAATGGAGTCAGAGTAATCTGTTTCAGGCTTTAATTGCTAAGTGGTTGCCTTATGAATTGCAAATATATCCATTAGGAAGAGATTCAACCATTTATGTGGTGGTTTTCCTTTTAATTTCGACGGGACAACCAAGACGTGCATATTTTGTGAATTGTCCCATTTAAAGAACAACATTTTGATACCTCCCTGTTTGCAGGGGTTCCATAATTCCAGCATAAGACCATAAGATCACAAAACCAGAAATTAATGTTGTGTCTTTAGCACTTGGAGGTTTGAGTTCTGGACTTCTGTCCCACAAGGATCTTCTCCTTTTAATTTTCATTGATCGGCCTATTTGCATTTATTTCTATTTCTTCTCACTTGATAATGGTGAAGCTTCAGTGGTGCAATTGTTAGAGTGCAGTACCGCAGGTTACTTCTGCTGACTGTCAGCCTCCTGCAATTGGGCAGTTCAATTCTGGCTGGCTCAGGGTTTGACTCAGTCTTCCATCCTTCCGAGATGGGTAAAATGAGGACCCAGATTGTTGGGGGCAGGATGATGACTCTGTAAACTGCTTAGAGAGGGTTGTAAAAGCACTGTGAAGAGGTATCTAAGTCTAAGTGCTGTTGTTATTACTATCTCTCTGGGTCAGCATTATAAAACTTTATAAAGCAGGACACACCTCCTGCTGTTTCTTTAACAGCCTTAAGAGTTTTCAGAGATTCCTTTCTGAGTTTCTTTCTCTGCCCATAATGCAGCTGTGGGCTACAACCTCTCTTATCTGATCCTTCTCTAGACAGCATCTCTTCTCATCCAACCCACTTGTCCCCAAGGAGATTCCCACCTACCATTGCAACTTCTGCCTTAGGAAAACCTTCAGAACTCCCAAGTTGTTGAGTCATCACAACACTAGAATCTGTCATGCCACCCGTTCCTTTACATATTTTACTCCCACTGTTAATTCTTAAGTCCAGTTAATTCCTCTGTTACAATCCCTACTGTGTAGTTCTGAGCGCATGGAGGATGGTAACACATTCAGCTGCTTCTCCTTATATTTTTCCCTTATTAATATATGGAGGTCAAGACCCTGAGACTGTATCTCCATATTTCCTTTGATGCTTACAGTTAAGAATGAAACAAATCTCCCAATTTCTAAGCTCAAAAGAAGGGTTGGAGGAATCTGCACAAAAGAATGATCTAGAACATGTCATAAAAAGATGGGATGGTTAGATACTATTGAATAGAATAGAATAGAATAGAATAGAATAGAATAGAATAGAATAGAATAGAATAACATAGTTGGAAGGGAACTTGGAGGTCTTCTAGTCCAACCCCCTGCCAAGGCAGGAAACCCTACACCACTTCAGACAAATGGTTGTCCAACATCTTGTTAAAAATGTCCAGTGTTGGAGCATTCACAACTTCTGGAGGCAAGTTGTTCCATTTTTGACTGTCAGGAAATTTCTCCTTAGTTCTAAGGTTGCTTCTCTCCTTACTTAGTTTCCATCCATTGCTTCTTGTCCTGCCTTCAGGTGCTTTGGAGAATAGCTTGACTTCCTCTTCTCTGGGGCAGCCCCCGAGATATTGGAACACTGCTATCATGTCTCCCCTAGTCCTTCTTTTGATTAAACTAGACATGCCCAATTCCAGCAACCATCCTTCATATCTTTTAGCCTCCAGTCCCCTAATCACCTTTGTTGCTCTTCTCTGCACTCTTTTCTAGAGTCTCCACATCCTTTTTATATCGTGACGACCAAAACTGGTGGTTTCATTCCAGGAAAGGACTGTCTGTAGCCTTTAGTGCATGCTTGCTGACCAAATCAAGCAAGAAAGTCCCACTCCTCTCCTCCGCAAATAAGTAGCAGACAGGGTTTTTTTCTAGAGCAGAATTCTGGAAGTGGAATTCCTGGCATCTTAAAACTGCTTTAAAACGTCGTCCTTTAGCTGTGTTTCCAATCTCATAAATGTTTTAATGATTTCATGGGGTGCGGCAGGGTCCAAGAATGCCACATCTTTTTAATTATTGAAATTTCAAACTGGGTGTCCGATAAAATAAAACCTTACCGTGTCACAGAGAACTGTTTCAACGGAAATAAGTCAATAAAACATAAGGCTGTGTTTCTAAATGGGATGGAGGAGCTGGTTATGTTTGCATAACGGAAAATCTGGGTAATAGGATTTCTTTTTCCTTTTTTGGTGTGGGCGAGTACTGCAGTGGCTCAGTGATTGAGACACTGGTCTTGTCAGCTGGAAAGCCCAGGTTTGAAACCCAAGTGCCACAAGAGAGGGGTGAGCTCCTCTCCTTGCCTCAGTTCCCACCAACAGAGCAGTTCAAAAGCATGCACATGTGAGTAGATAAATAGGTACCACGTCGGTGGGAAAGGAGCAGCGCTCCGTGATGTTACACTGGTCACATGATCCAGACATTTCCTCAAGACAGTGCTGGCTCAATGGCCTTGAAATAGAGATAAACACTGCCCCCCTATAGTTGACAAGAACTAGTGGAGTAAAATCCGCAGGGAGGTTGTTTTTTTTAAAAAGAAAAAAGTATATTTAGACTTCTACAATCACTGCAATGCTTCATATTCTGCAGATTTTTTCCATCAAATTGGTAGGCTTGCTCGGAAAGGACTCTGTTCATCCTCTTGGGGATTCAAAATCTCATTTTGAAAAAGCTGTGTTATTGAACAGACTAGAGTTTGCTGGGTTCACACGATATGCCATGCTATAAACCATGGTTTGCATAACCACAAGGACACGGCTCATGTACTACGTGAAATCAAAGCCAAATGAAGCAGAGTTTGGCTCAGCAAGATGTCTGAATCCTGTCAATGTAATAATGTTGGTTTAAATTCAAATCTTCCGGCTTCGGGACTCAAAAGGAAGCAAAAACTAATTACCTATTCAATATGCAAATCTAATTCTAAAGGTAAGCAGAGAAATACCCAATTATTTAATTACAGCATAAGAGCCTCTTACAAGATAGTTGAAGAGGCATCATCAAATTATTTTCTTCAAATAAAGTAGGAACAATTTTCACCCATAGTGCTACAAGCAGGATAGGAGGGATTATCCTTCAAGTGACAAAATATCAAGGTACTATATTTAAGTTTTAAGCTGAGGCAAGCTTTTAGTTTTCACGCAGCTACAAGTCTGCTGAGTTCCTTTTTGAATCTGTACAAGGTCTACCTTCCATTCACTCCACACAAATTTCCCAGAATAGGTGCTAAAATGGCTTGAGGATTCATGTGCTATTTTCCCACAAGAGGCCATTTATGAACTGATGGAGGCGTATGAATCCTGCATGCTCGTTTTAAAGCAGTTTTTAAGAGATGTACCAGGTAGCAGCGTAAATCCTCCGCATCCAAATCTGTTTTTAGGAGAACTGGCTCATTTTACGACTGAACGTGTGGGCCCATTTAGAACCATTGCTGAAGTTTGTAGCTTATGTCTCCCATCATTTTTACTTGACCATCATGTTTCATAAACCACCCTGAAGGTTAATTTGTACTGAAAAGTGGAGATTAGACATGTATTCATTCCATAAATTACATTTGTCTAAATAAGAATTACTCAAGTGGCTTCTCATCCAAGCTTTTCTGAAGAAATGGAGGTTTTTAATTTAGCCAATTAAGGTCTCTCTCTCTCTCACACACACACATATATACTATGCTACTTCCCCCCGTGATTGGATGAACAAGATTGCCAGGCCTGCATTTTGGCCTGCCACACTTTCAGCTATTCTACTATGCATTTTTCTGTTGTGGGGAAAATGGGAGGGGGGATAGTGTGGAGTTGGAGACACGTAGCCATGTTTACATTCTTTCTCGTAAGGCAAGGTCATCCTTTGTCTTTACGCCAGAACGGAACGAGGTGTGGGCATCTGCCAGCATGGCAGAGATTGGACCATGTGATGGACTTGTGGGTGTGAGGGCAGGATCTTGAACTTTTTAACTAAGGGGTGGAAACGTGTAAATCCTCAGATTTGGGTTTCAACAGTTTGTGCCAACATGTCTCTCCTAATAAATTGGAACTTTGAGGAATGCTTTGCCTTGGACTCTGATTTGTTCAAGGATGATATTTGGAACGCTGACATCGAATGAATAAACTAAGTTCTACAAATCTTAGCTGCTTGCCGTAAATAGAACGGGTCATTTGATACTCGTTGCAATTAGCTGCAATGCGTTCTGTCTTGGCTTGTCAGGTTGACTCCAAGCCAACCATGGTCTATCCAAGAAAATATTGAGAAGCCAACTAGGGTGAAAGTAACAGGTTATCCGTCTCCGTATCTGGGCTGATCAGAACAATCTTACATTAATACCTTTTCTAACATATTTATTATGCCATAAGACATAGCAGGCCATATAGGGCTATGATGAGGCATATTAAGACCAAGAATGCCACTTCTGCACTTGGTACCGTAGACATTATAGAGGCTTGAATGCCACCTGCTGGAACACCAGAGTGTGATTTTTGTTTTTGCAAATCACTGACAAATTGGATGTCCAGATGTGTTGAGCTGTTCTAGTCATCTCCAGCCAACAAGGGCCAAGGAGCATGCTGGAAATCCAATATGCTACCGCTGGCCATTAGATTAAATATAGGTCATATAGGGCTATGATGAGTTAAAGAGCTCAAGTGGACTTCCAAACGTTTGAACGTCCAATATTTCTTAAGTGAATTATAGTCTATTTTTTGGCTAGTGTTTCCCCATCCCCTTTGGATTTAAAGCAGGAGACCATGACGGGACAGGCAAATGTGTGGATTAGCCAGGTCGATCCAGAATCCCAAGGAAGTCTGGAAATGAGAACTCTCAAGTACAAACTCAATAGGCTTCTGGATCTGATTTTATCTGATAAGAGGCTTCCTTTTACAGTAGACTCACACACCACTTCGGTTCCTGGTGTGTCTTGATTTGACACTCAGAATGAATAGGACTCATTTTGTCCGAGGGAGTCACAGAAGTTCCTCCTAAGTCATAGAATGATCTCTTCTTAGCGAGAATGGAACTCTAGGAGATCCACCTCCTGAACCTGTCCTGGGCACAGGGTCAGAGGAGAAGGAGAGCAGCTGCCAAGCAGTCCTACAAGGGTGAATTAAGATCCAACAAAGCGGCACGAATGGAGAAATCATCACGGCAGTCCCAAAACAAGGTTTTAATCACTCTTCAGACTTGTCAGGGCATCAGTTACATAGCAGAGAATAGGTAACACACCAACCCAAAGTTCAGGTGAAAGGTTGAAAGCCCACCTCCAACTACTCCGTCCGTCAAGACGGTTAAGAAACAGACTCAATTCTAGACCATATCTGTCTTCATTACAGGCATCACTGATAGAACGTTTGCTATACAGAGTTGGCCAGAATACGAATAAAATGCACAGTAGCCGAATGTAAAAAGTTGAGCTTAAAGGATTATAAACTCATTTGAGCTCTAGAGCTTGTGCCGTTTCCATAACTGCAAATCCTCAATGTTGGAATTTGTATGATTAAAAAAAAAAATTTGTGTTCGTACACAATCCTGCCAGGCCTTTAGAAATGTTAATGAACTACCTGGATCCCATCTATACCTTCTTACTTCTTTTTGTAAAAAATAAAATACATCTTTTCTTCTTCTTCTTCCCTACTGCTCCAACCAAACTAACTGATTATGGGGGAAACTGTGAAAATATAAGCCAAACAAAAACAATCCTGGATAAAGTTATCAAAAATACAAGGGTTTTCCAACAACAAAAGCTACATTTTTGTATCATCTATGTAAAGAGGGGGACTCAAACCAATAATGAGCTACTTCCAAAGCAAGGGTCAGGTCCCCTTCTCTGAAGAAAAAGAAGGAAGGAAGGAAATTGAGAG
>JANHFT010005406.1:22967-34545 GCA_032467955.1 Pseudoxenodon macrops
CTCTCCCTTCCTTCCTCTTCCCGCTCGCTGGTTTCAGTCGCGTCCGATCCGCTTCGCGCTCTAAATTGAGTCGCTTGGCCGTCGCGCCCGCTTTTACCTCAGAGGCTTTCCGGGCTTCGCCTCGACTTCGCGTTGCCCAGAGGGAATCGCCCTAACGCCTCAAGAAACCGGACCCACCGGTACTTGTCAGCATTACCAAAGTAATCCCCGCCAGGGGGACGCTACCCTGCGGTTGCTCTTGGTGGGCGGGTTGTGACTATAGAGTGCGCCGGAGGCCAGCGCTAGAGTTGGCTACCGCCTGATAACAATAGAGTTTCTCTTTTTCCCTTGGTCTAGACTAACCACAGCCGGGAACCAGAGAGTTGCAAGCCTGTGGACGCTAGAGTGGCAAAGCAATGGGTATTTGTGAGGCCTTAGGAGCCTGTGGTTTCGTACCTTTCCGCGTCTTTTTATTGCGGAGCGAAGTACCACTAAATCTGCATACATAGGATCGTATCCTGATTGTACTTAAGTATACTCAGAAGTGACTTCAAATAAGCAACTTTAGGATTGCAATCTTGGCCTATATCTCACAAGAGCAGAGTATTAGATTAAAAAAACTCTTTATATTTAAAAGACGCAGCGGCCAAGCGGAAGAAAAAAAAAAGTTCAATCACAGGTGTGCATTTAAAACAGCTTGGTCGATTCTACGGAACTCCAGACTTTACATTCCGCCTGCGAAATTTAAAGTTGAGAGCTAAGAAGGCACATCTTCCTCTTCTGTGCAATGGGAGGAAGTGAAAGGAAGATTTGTTCTTCTTTTTGTCTTGAATTCTGAGATTTTACGTTTTCACAAGAAATTACTGAATTTTTGGGTTGGGCATATATTTGAAATGTTGAGAATTTGTGCAGCTTACAAAATGATTGCCTGTTCACCAATTAAACCTCTGTTGGGTGTGGCTAGTAAAAAAAAACGTACAGCACACTAGAAATAGTCCCTCATCGTGATAAATTTATATCCATTGGGTCATGAAAAATTGGAATGGACTTAACAACTGAATAACAGAGTGGAGAGATTGGAAGTTATCTTGGCATTTCTTCTCACCAGTCACTATTTTTATACCTATGATATATGAGTTTAGCTGCATTCTTGTAAATATATTAGGGACTGGTACCAATGTTTTGCAGCATGCCTATGAACCATATAATTTCAAACAAAATCCCTGCTTTGCCTTATTAGAGATAAAAGAATCATAGCCTCAATCTATCTTTCCTTAACATGGTACAGTATGTGGTGTAATTAAAAATCAAACTCTTGCATGTACTGTATCCTCCTTGCCTAATGTCCCAAAGGTGCCTTTTCAAGAGGCAACTGGACCTTTTGTTTTTCTTTGAAGACATTTCACTTCTCATCCAATAAACTTCTTCAGCTCTGACTGGATGGTGGGGAATGGAAGGATTTAGATTCCTTGTAGACAACTGTTCATTTGCATTCTTTTAGAGAGTCCTTGGGGCCACTTGGAGGTTTATCTGTGTGGTCAGGATCACCTGAGTAGTGCAAATGGGTGTGGAGCCTTCTTGAAACTGTTGAAAGCACTGTGTTGTAGACTGGAGATAGATGGCATATCCCTCCCCCTCTTTTGAGAAAGGGCTGTTCAGTTTTGACATAGATGGACTCTTTGACCCCTCTTTCAAATCAATGATCCTCTGTCCAAAATATAAACTTGCTGTGTCTTTTAAATGCAGATGGACTGCTGAATTTGTCCTGATGGGTTTGTTCTCCTATGTCTTGTCATGCACTTATGAAGTGATTGTTTTGTTTCCCCAATGTGCAGATCTACACATGGCTCACTGCATTCTACTGCATATACCACGTTGCTCACTTTGTGTCAGTGTTTTATCATTGGGATGGACAAGCTTCTGCCTTAGTGTATTCTTGGGTTTAAAGTATGCACGTTTTGTTGGCTGAAGATCCTCCTGAGCTTTTCAGATATTCCTGCAATACATGGAATGATGATGTTGGTTCATTTATTGTTTTGTGTTGTCTGTAGTCTTTTTTTAGATTTGATGAAGGCCCACTTGGGATAGCAACATGTTCTGAGGGCTTCCTTGATGCGTTTTAGTTCTTTTTCTTTACCATCTTTGCTGGTAGGCAGGCCTTCAGCTTGGTGATGTATGGCTTTGATTACTCCCATTTTGTGTTCCCATGGGTGATGAAAATCAAAATGTAAATATGGATCGTGGGGTTTTCTGTAAACTTCAATGTTAATTAAGGCTTCTGTCTTCCTTAATTTGTACTGCACAGTCCAGGAAGGCTAGATAATTTCCCTTAAGATCTTCCCGTGTGAATTTGATGTTTCTGTCCACAGAATTTATGTTTGGTGAACGCTTCCAATTCCTGTGTTTTGATCTTGACCCAAGTATCATCCAAATACCTATACCAGTGAGTATGTCAATTGAACAGCCCTCTCTCGACAGAGAGGGGAGGATTGTAACATCATCTATCTCCAGTATATAATACAGTCCTTTCAACAGTTCCAAGAAGGTTGCATACCTATTCCTGATAAACTCCAAGTGGCCTCAAGGACTCTAAAATAATGCAAATGACCAGCTGTCTGCAAGGATTATAAATCCTTCCATTCCCCATCATCTAGTCAGAATTGAAGAAGCTTCTTGGATGGGAAGTGGAATGTCTTCAAAGAAAAACCAGATGGCCTCTTGAAAAAGCACTTTTCAGACAACCATGACCTGGATGACTGAGAATCTCCATAGACAACTTCTTGCCTGATGGTTCAAGATCAATAGGGTATCTCTGAAGCACATTGCCCCCAAAGTACAGTTTCAGTAGTTCATTCTAGGGTAGTGTTCTTATTTATAGAAATCTGAATGCACTTTGTAGACATGAGTGCCTTAGTTGGGATATGGGCTGCAAAAACCCAGTAGGCCACTAGGTGATCACAAATTCTTGATTACTTTCCTGTGGTTGTCTGAGCTTCAGTCTGAGTGACAGAAATTTGTTTTTTTTTCTTAGCTCTTAATGCATGCCAGAGGACTTGTTCTGCAGGAGTGTAGAAGAATTAATAGTGAGGGCAAATGACAGTATACTTTTCTTCTTAGTAAGTAAAAGACTTTGAATACAAACTTGGTTACTTTAGGACATTTTTAGGACAGTCTTTTTTCACCAGAGGCTACACTTAGGAATAAGTTTCATGCTAAATATACTTCCTTTTTGAGTTAGCATTTATTAATTTAAAAAAATTGGGGGTTGTTCTGCTGATCTTTAATTTTTTTAACTAATTATAATAATTTATTTCAGGCACTTTGCAGAAAATCAATTAGTGTTTCAAATAAGTCCTATAATGATTGGAATTAGACTAGGATCAAGGAGATGTAAATAACATTCAATCACAGAAACTCACTAGATTATTTGGCCACCATCTCACCATTCAATTTACTATATAGTGTGCAGAATTAATTGGACAAGGGAATATGATATGTGCAGACTTCACCAACTGGAGTTAAAGTTGGTAATATCCAACAGGTTTTGAAAAAAAACATGGGATAAAATGTTAATGATATAATAAAAACAGACAGGCATCATTATTTATTAACACAAGACAAGAAAGACACAATCAATGCATTAATGGAACACTGTCCAGCCAGATGTTAAAATCTTTTAAAAAGTATATCTAAAACCTAATTTCAAATAAATAAAAAAGACTTTTTACATAATTACACGGTTGTGATTTGAATCTGAAAATGGTAAACGTATTGACATCAACAAAAGCAAAAAAGGATTAAAGACAATGATCTATTGTTTTTACAATCATATCTCCATCACAGTTAAGCTTGGCCCATCATTGCTAAACTGCACAATAAAAAATTGAAAAGCAAACCTATTTAACTAAAAAAGCCTATCTTTGAAAAAAAAAAGTGAAATATGGTTTTGTAGTTTTGTGTTCAGGGTAGTTAAGTTCATTCTCAGGAATAAATGTTCTAATTGTTTCATATTAATATATTTCAGTAATGTGAATTCAGAGGGTTTTTTGTTAATGAAACTGCAGTCATGGGATATTCCTGCTAGATTAAAGAATCTAGGAAGGCAATTCTATTACTATCAACACCCCATAAACCTCTGAAAAGCAAATGTGAAAGAAACATGTTATGAGAATCGCAGGGTATTCACAGAGCTCCCCCCACACCCGCTTTTGTTGGGATTTAATCTTGGATTTACGAAAACCGCAGTCCTTCCATTTGCAGAAGGAATACTTTGATCCAAGCCATTGTATTTAAATTAAGTATTACCTGAGCTAATAAGTCAATCCAAAAAGCCAAGGCTGAAAATGCTGGCTTTAACCTCTTTGGATATATGAAAAAGTATTACCATACAATGATTATGTGGAATGGGGGTGGGGGTGGGGATGGGGAGGACAAGCTAACTCCAGAACCTACAGAGAACTAATCCTTATTGTGTTCCACGTGGAATCTGTAATGTCTGATGGAGAACACAGAGTAGCACACCCAAAGCCACACTGAGCAAATCAGAACCCCCATAAAGAGCACGGATTCTACAATCATTCCTTTGGAATCTCAGCCATGTTTATAAATTATTGAAAGGCAAATACGTGTGGCACTGAAGAGATCTCAGGGCTAAAGAGTAACATTCCTTGGTGTATTAATTATAAATCTTTGGAGAAAGTATATTAAAATCTCACATTAACAGGGAAGAAATAAAATATTTAACAATTAAATCAAGGAGAAAATGATATATTTGAAGTTAATGTTGAAAACAAAACTTGGAAGTATTTCAGATTAGAAGATCTGTAATATTTTCAAATGCTTTTCTAGACTGCACATAAATCTACCATGTTAAATGTAATAAGAATCTAAACATAAGTGTAGAAAATACTGCTACAACCTTGGGTAGAGAACTATGCTGTGTTTTCATTCAGGAGGACATTAAAAGTGTATCTTTATAAAAATTGAGACCTCTTAAGAGCCACATTGGAGTGAATAAATAAAGGCTGGAGTACACAGAACATTTATTTGCTGAAGGCCTTCTGTTCTCATGTGGAGTGCCAGCAACTGCTTTATCTGTGTTCGTTTTCCAAACTATTGCAAACTACAAGTTAAAACAACTTCAGCATGGAGTGCATTTTAATTTACATAGCAGCACCACACTGTGGAAATACTGATAATGCAAAATATTCAAACTGTCTCCATTAAGAACCAGTAGTTAATATTGCAACGATTTGAAGTAATGAACCTCCCTCCACCCTGTACTTGATTTGCCGTCATTCTTCAATTCAAGATACATTGAACAACATATGTATAAGAAGGTAATTGTGAATATTTTGTTAATATATTTAAAAGTTTTCTGTCTAAATATCTATACGCCAAGCCATTAAAAAAAACAAGCTTTTGAAAGTTTGTACAGAAAGGTTTTCAAGTATACATTTGGAATTTGTCTTAAGGAATAGGTTGCCAGAGCTACACTTAATATAGCTGCTGTAGCTGAGGATTTAATCCAGGTTTATATTTATATCTCTCTTAAAAATGTCTAAAAACACTAACTTTGTTACAGGGAGGGTAAACAGACATTATTAAAATATTCTAAGTATTTACACAATAGGCCACAAATGGCCCAAGGAAGTTTGTCACCATTTCTAGTATCTGCTTTCTGTGTTATTTCAACAAATTTCTTAAGGAGAAACAAAGAGAAGATTCTAAAGTGTAATCAGAAAAAATAATAATGGTTTAAATAGAAGTATTGTTTTTCCTACCAGTTTACTGGAGATGGGTTTGCAGACCATTTTCAAACAATGGCTATTCCAGCACATTTTAAGGCATCTATTGTCATCAATTCTTTGAAGGCTGAAACTAATCAGCTATTTTGAATGGGATAATCGCAATTTGCCAATCTTTCAAAAGAATTAGGCTGTTTCTGATTCAAAGACATCCTGCAAAATCCCATGATTTGCAGTACAGTAATGAATCCCATCCAGAAAGTAGCACATCAAAGTAATGGTAAGAATTTTCTTTTAAATGAATTGTTACTATGCACCATCGAACAAAATATGTCTAAGATCATGAATGAAGTGGTTCTGGTTAACAAGTGTTTGCTTATAAAAAACCATTTTAGTAGGCTATACAAATTCTATTCAACATTC
This sequence comes from Pseudoxenodon macrops, assembly GCA_032467955.1. Taxonomy (NCBI): domain Eukaryota; kingdom Metazoa; phylum Chordata; class Lepidosauria; order Squamata; family Pseudoxenodontidae; genus Pseudoxenodon; species Pseudoxenodon macrops. The sequence goes on from JANHFT010005406.1 coordinate 29,117, forward strand.
CAAAGTCACAGAATTGCTTCTTCCTTTTTAAAATGCTTGTAACGCTGATGAGTCATCCTCTTTATAAACATGTGCATTGAAAATGTAAGTTTCTACATGCTATGTCATACCTGACCAGCAAGAAAATAAGAGAAACCTAATCTAATTGCATTCCTCACTTTAACTGCCTAACCATAATTTATTTAAGGACTTTGTTAAATTCTTAATTATTTGAATCAGTTTTCTAAATAAATGAATTATGCATACTAATATTTACATATATTTTAAATAGAGGCAAATTCTTTTTAAGTTCATGAGATAAGCTATATGAATAAGTGATTCTTCTGTTGAATATTGAATGTGGTCATGGCACAATTTTAAGTAAACGTGATCCCTATCAACACAGTACTACAGAATTAAGCTAACAGTTTTAAAGTACACTGTTTACAGACGGTATACATAGGACTTACATAACCAGGTTCTTACAGATTTGTATTTTAACTAAATAAATCGTCCCTCATAGAATTCTAAATCAGTGTTAGAAAAAGTACAAATATATACAGTAATTGAAAATGTTAACACTACAATAAAGGCCCTAATAATTGGTGTTTGTTTTTCACGAGGGCCTATTTTTCATTGCCTGTAAAGCTATCATCTTACAATACAAATGTAGTTCCCTGGTTGCCATCTTTTGTCTTTTGATCAGTCCAGCTTGCTGTCAGTCCAGTAAGATGAAGAGAAAAGGAGTCAAGCTTCACAACTACCATTGCTATTTTTCCCCGGTCAGCTTCTTTTGTTTCCACAGTCATTCCTTGTCCTTGCTCAGTTTGTTTCAGACCCACAGTTGCAAAATTACATGTTGTATGCTACATATATGGGATCCAGTTGATCAGCCAAGAAACTGTCACGGAGATGCATCCGCTGCTTCTCTCCTCTGGAATTGATGGGTATCACCCCGGGATCAACTACCACCACAACTCCTACAATTAGATAATGTTCTTCCAGGACCACATTGGTAACCAGAGGGACTAAATCAAGAGCTTCCTGCTCACAGCCACACAATTCCACAACCACTACAAGTAAATTGGTCCATGTGAATACAGCACTAAAAGAAAAATAAGAAATCCAGAGTTTATTACACACACTTTATAGGAATGCATCTGCAGATTACTATTTTATCAGACTATGCTAATATATTTAAATAACCTCAATTTTAAACTGAAAGATCCCCCTGTCCAAAAAACCCTTTAAGGGTTAGGGTTTTATGCATTCTGAAATGACCACTTGGAAAGGATCAAGTACAGCAATATACTCGCTTTAAAATATATAAATCACTTCATGCATTCTACTTTTAGTTTACAATGAATAGTTATTTAATAAATAAACTGAATTACACATAGGAATCTGTTAAAGTAGAACGCAAAATTTTAAGTTATGGTTATATAATCTATAAAAGCACAGAATTGTTTGCTACTGTTCTCATATCAGTAATGAAATGAAAGCTGGGGCTATCATCCAAAGCTCTGAACAGATATGCTCCATTTAATATTTTCTCAAAACACAGATGCGATTGCTCACGATCCAGATTGCTCTGAATTTACTACTACCGTACTACAGTCAGTGACTTTGTTTTCCTATTGCTTCATCCTTGCTAAACAATGTAGTATTTTCCCAAAAGGAATATATTGCATAAAACTGTACCATTCTGCGATGCTCCTGTGCATCCGGGAAATTGAAGTTTCTATATCAATTGGATGATAACGCAATCCACGTAATTCCAGAGTTTCATCCAGTGCCCCAACAACATACAATGCATCATGGCGTTCTAAGGAACATATTGTACATTAATATATAGATTTATGCAGATTCTTCAAAAGAGACACTTGGCAACTTGATTCATATTTATGATGGTTGTAGTGTCCCCGGGGTGATGTGATCACCTTTTGCGACCTTCCGACAAGTGAAGTCAGTGAGGAAGCCAGATTCACTTAACAACTGTGTTACTGGTCCTCCAAAAAGGGCATGCTAAGCAGCGGGGTGATATTTTTTTCCTGCCAACAAACAGCTGATTTTGCCGTCAAAGCTGGTTCTTTGGTGGCGTGCTCCCCAAATTTAAACAGAGCAACTAGGAATGACCCTCTCCACAACTGTGTACCTACCTGGGAAGAATCTTGACAGTTGCAATTCTGGGTAGGAGCAGCTGGAGAGCCAGATCTATATTTTTTTCCTTTTAGCTATTTATTTTAAGCATGCCTTGGTTTTAACTGCACTCTGGATTTTTTTTTCTTTTCATTTTGATTTTTATCTTTAACTGTTAATGAACTGTTGAATGCTGACTTATTCATTTTAATGTGGGGTGGGGTTGCGGTTTTTTTTTGCATCTTTTTATTACTTTTATTTTGGAGTTGCTAATCACTTTTGCTTTCCCTGTATGGAAGACCAGGGCAATTTCCAGGGTAATGAAAGTGATCTGATTTGATTTATACTTGCCACAGGATTTTCAGTACAAGGATTTTGCATGTTATTAATTTTTAAAAGCTCTGGTGTTATTTTTCTTAACGTCTGCTGGAAAGCAAGGACATTTGATGCTGGACAGATCAGAAATAATTATTGGGTGGTTTATGTTAGATCAGAAGCCAATGTGGCTTTTCTGCTAGTGAAATACAATAATGGATTGTTAACAGAGAGCTTTGAATTTTAACTCTGCTGTTGACTTTACCTGTTAACTATGTTTTTTTATATACTAGATAGATGCCAGGTCAAATTAGTTGGGTAAACAATTGTAGAAGTTTATAAAGTGTGGGCCTGTGTTGCAAGAGGGAAAAGCTATTATTCTTGAAATATATTTATCAGTATTCATCTAGGAGGGGCAATCTATGTGTATGTTTGCCTTTTTCTTTCTTTTTTCCTATGTCTTTACTTTTGCTTTGTTCCTGTATTTCTCCACCCTTTTTTGCAGTTTGTATTTTAATGTTATCAGTAACATTTAATTTTTTTTTTTTAAACCAACTGTGTTACTAATTTAACAACTGCAATGATTCACTTAACAAGGCAAGAAAGATTGTAAAAAGGAAACTTAATAACTGTCTTACTTAGCAATAGAAATTTTGGGCTCAATTGTGATTATAAGTTGAGAACTATTGGTATAGCAATTCTCTACTTTCCAAGCAACTATCATGCTAATAGAAAAATTCCCACTAGCTACTTCGGAATCTTAAAAAGTACTCAAGGTACATGCATATATATTGGTGTTGATTTGTGGGAAACTGTTCTAACAGCTTTTCTTGTAACATTAACCTTACATTCATGTCCACAGAAAGGAAGAGTAATTTGTCCTACCTCCAGTAGCGGCTGTGAGTTCAGTCCGTCGTACAAAGCCAAGGTATCCTGTTCGTGCCCAGAGAGTTTGAGCAGCATCACCAAAGCTCAGGCGGGTATTGAAATGATCTGCTTGGAGGGTTTCATTGTCATAGATGGTATAATATCCACTAGCAGTGTGAGGACTATTCACCCAGATCTATGAAGGTGATAAAACACAAATCTTCTATTTCTTATTTTTTTCTTTTCTCTTCTTCACCAGAGAATATAGATATATATTTAGATAAGCATAACTAAAATATAATGTTCATCATCATATAAATTATCTGCAATTTAAATGCTCTAAGTAGGATATGACAGGCCTTAGAAGCAGCCTTCATGCAAAAGGAATGCATTTTTTCTTAAGATTCAAAAGATTTTGGTAACTGAAATAACCACACTGTAGAATCCTTGGTACTCTCTGAGCTTGGTAGTTTGCTTGTAGACATTTCTTTACCCAATTAGGTAACATCATCAGTGTACTACATTCTCTTCAATTGGACATTGCTATGCATATTGGACACATGTTGGGAGCATAAAGATTGATTAGATTAAATACACTTTTGTAAAGTACCAATAGCAGCACATACCTCTCCAAGGTGTGAGTCACCAACAGGTCCCTTGGTCTCAGGATTAACAATGATCACTTTGACTCCAGGCAATATCTGAGAGAAGGAAATTGGAGGGGGGGGATATTGTCATCTGTATTATACTAAGTAAACACTTTAAACACATCTCTTTTTGTTTCTAGGCTATAAACACTTCTTGAGGATGTGACTTATGTTGATAACTGCAATTCAAACAATTGTGTATTTTATAACCTAGAAACATTTCCAACTTTGACATCTCTGCTGTTAGGATTCAATTTAGTTCAAGCAATTTTTCCAATTCCCCCATTTCCATCAGAGCTATCTAGATCTAACCTGAGTTATATTCTTAATTATTTTAGCATGATTACCCATCTCCAACTCCACCTGTTGTCTCAATAAGGCCAGATACAAGGAAATAGTACTTCAAATTCATTACCTAGCAAAGGAAAAGCTAGTATTTTAAACGGCCATTGGGGAAGAACTTATAATATATCTGCAGAATGGAGGGTGTTTTTTTTGTCCTACACAGGAGTTGCACACCCCAAATCACAAATACTGACTAAATTCTATTGTTTCCTTGCTTTGGGTTGCATGCAAATGATTCACAAAGACTTTTAAAGGGATCTATTATTACCTTGCCTGACTCGGAGAGTAAGAGACTCTGGGGAGCACCTCTTTCAACTAGCCGCACTCTGGAGACAGATTGAAAACATTAACACAATCGCATACTTGTGATATAAGAACCTTCATTACAAGATACTTAAATGACTCTTCAATATTCTGAACATAACACTAACAACACTAAAGAGAAAGGATTTTTCTTCCATTTTGTTTAAATTCATGTCACCACAGAATCAACAATTACATTCCAATTTATTTATTATCCCACCTTTATTATTGTTCATAAATAACTCAAAAGTGGCAAATATACCTAATACTCCTTCCTCTTCCTATTTTCCACACAACAATAACCCTGTGAAATGGGTTGGGTTGAGAGAAGGGGATTAGCCCAAAGTTCAAATTGACTACTATTTCTGAACAATTGCTTTAGTATAAATTATTTTTGTTACCTGATTTGCATAACGTACCCACAGCTACTTTACATACAAATGCATTCAACTTTCAAGTTCTTAGTAATGTTTAGTCATGATTCAAGAAATTAAAAACCCAAGGATGATCATTCCAAACAGTATTGACAAAATCCCTTCAATCTCTCCATTTGTTTGGCTGATAGTTGGTTATTAGCAAGATAATGGCAAATTTAGCTGAAGAATATTTGCACTAGGTACATCTGGCAAGTTCTTTGGAGAAGTAAGATAAGCAAATACCCATATTCTTTTAATACCCAGAAAAAGTGCCATTGACGAAACACATTCTGTTACTATTACTTCTCATTATTCCAATCACCATCTCCTCCCACTTACGATGCAGGACTGTAACTTGTTGCTTGTATCCTATGACTTCTTATTGATATTGTTTCCCGATTGCTTATTTGTACCCTAT
>JANHFT010005406.1:34645-46769 GCA_032467955.1 Pseudoxenodon macrops
TATAAATTTACCGTAATAAATATGCCTTCATCTGTCTTGTCATTTTCACATGTATTAAGAATTGAGATGTTATTAGAATCAATAATATTTCATCCCAATTACAGACAGTTTTTGATTCTTGTTGATTTCTTAGCTTCTGGTCTGTTGAAATGTATTGCCCTCTGCTAATCTTAGGACATAAATGTGATTATAGGAGGAGAAATGGGAAGAGGTTTGGTTTGCTGGGTATTATTACATGTTGCCAACAAGAAGAAGAAATGTGAGAAAGCTCTCACATATTGAAAGGGATAGCCTGCATTTCAAAGGAGAAGTTCTAATCTAGAGTGGCAAAAGCAATGGAAAATTGCTTTTCCATTGGAAAGCATTTGATCATTAAAATTCATGTATGAATCATATGTGAGCTTTAGCTCGCATTCCCCAGCTCCCTTGTAAATTATCCTAATGCTTCCTATCCACTCAGTAACATAAAAGCAAGAACCACTAATAAAATGTAGGTAAATTTGAATTATCCTCTTTCAGCCAAATGGGGAAAATTGTGTGTGTGTACATGTGCACGCTTGTGCACACAGAGAGAGAGAGAGAGAGAGAGGGAGGGAGAGAGAGAGAGAGAGAGTTCCCCATTAGGATTTTGTAATACTAAATGTAAAGGAAGAGACTGTTCACAAAACCGAGAATTCCGGAGTAATATCCTGTTATTGTTCACTTCAACAAGGCCTTTTGATCAGGGACAATATCCTGTCTAACAGCAACTATTATGCTAAAGAATCCCCCACAGCCCCACTGCCATTTTTCTCTCCCTACAGTGCTACCTCTAAGACTGTATGTAAATTGCTAGTTTTAAGTACTAGTCCCTGTTTGAATCTGAACTGACTAGCCATTAATTATAGGGTTGTTTTAGAACTTTCAGAATGTATGTGTAATACAATAAAAGTGTCAAGAATACCAACAGAATTGAACTGTAGGTGTCATGGAGTTCATAATACTTATTGGAGTAGAATTGTTTTTTCATAAAATAATCTAACTGGTTGGCTGATACTTGAAATCTTAGGAATTCTGCAAATTCAGAAGGAATGGCTATTCTCTTAGTGGGAGAAGATAATTTTCTGGAATGTTAAATATTGGGCCAATTTTATTATTGGTGAGAAAGAAAGTAACTCCGTAACTGATAAGAATGTTAGAAATTGCACTTTCACTTTCCAAAAGGATTGCTACCACTATATACCTAGCATAATATAAATGATAAATACTGATTTCTTCCAATACAAGCATATTTGGGGAAATCAAGAAATTTCTATGTAAATCTGGGAGAAGCCATCCACTGACTTCTGCTGGTTACTGCTGATAAGAAGTGAAATATCTTGCACACTCCTAATCGAAATGATCTGTTTTTACAGAATTCAATCAAAAACTAAATACAATAAAAATAATAGTACCTGTCATGTCGCAATGATTTCAGATCCACATAAACTGTGGTTGGATCAGGCCCTGAGGTTCCCTATAATAACAGAGATTATTTTTAAATGTGTCATATTTTCTGCTAAGTGATACATATTAAAGGCATTTTCAATGAGAGCAATGCAAACTAGATACATAAATGTCCAATGCTGTCAAATAAGGGAGATATTACATAAAATAAAATATTTCTGCTGAAAATCCAAGAATACTTGCTTGCACATTTTCTTGAGAGAAGCTCCACAACTTTTAGTTGGTAGCACAGCCCCACTTTACTTTTTTCAGTTTCGAAAATATTAGTGAAAAACTGATTTTTTAATGTTTTATTAATCTATTTATATATGTTTAACCATGGGAACCTATAAAACTAGGCTCCCAGAGAGTCCCTTGTATAAGTAGCCATATGTTTATTTTCATAGCACAAAAAGGGTTAATGTTTAAAAAAAAAAAAAAAGCATGAGTCTATGTAAATAAAAAAGCCTGCAAAGCAGCAATCACAATTCTTCAAGCTAAAAAAAAAACCAAAAACCACATGCACAAACGGATTTAGAATAGGTTGAGAATTCTGCTAATGTGCAGAGCTCCTGATCTCTAAAAATAAACCTACCAAACCTTCACTCTTACCTGTAAACAGATAGCTACATTGACTCTTGACCCAAAGGTGGTGCTGACTGCACGAGATGATAGACCAATGTCCTTGAAAAGCTTGGAGAAAGACTGAGTAAGAGCAACACGGGGGCGTTCTTCGGCCACTACTACACAAGTCCGGACTCCTGATAAGTTGATACCTCTTGCCTATTAATGCAGAAAGGTTAAAATTATTGGGGGGGAAATATGACAGTATATCAAACAGGAAGGGATAACTTTAATAATGCTCCAGTTAATATCCAAGTACTTGGGAGTTCATTTGCTCTAATAATCCTCTAGAAAACATAACCAGGCTCTTGGTTTTTTAACACCAGGCAAACCACTAAGAAATCACTAGCACTTGCCCATCTTTTTGATTTATCTAGTTCTTTAGAAATATAGACCCTAAGCAAAATGTAGCCATAGGACTCTTCCCACATCATTTAGATCTATATTAAAAAGCTGTGTGAAGGTCCAAAGTGTTTGCAATTCTTTAGGATTAAAAGAAAAAAGAAAGTGAAGGATCAAAAAACATGAATTGTATTTTTTTTAAAATCTGATCAGGATGTACCATCAAGGGCTGTTGGATAATTTAAAACAATATATTTGTTTGAATCAATAGCAAGATACTGATCTAAAGCAGCAGGGGGGGAAATTATAATAATGGGAGTGACATGTCCCTCTCAACTCAACTCTTAACAAAACTCCAACATCCAAATACTTAAGTGAACCCTCAAGTTTTCAAACCCTTAAAACCAAAACATCAGCTGCTCTCCAGCATAGTTTCAAAGAACATAATATGCACTATATTTCATTTTAGGAATTTACTATCTATCTATTCTAACAATCTGTACTGAGTTAGATACAATTAGTTTGCAAAATCAACATACACCTAAAACTGAACATACAGATCTAATTCACCTACAATGCTTGACTATGCTTAAGCTTGGCTAGTATGAACACTGCTTCCAGTTCCTCCCATAAGCATTAACAGGTAGAGAACAATTACAGCATATTTGTTTACAGGTAACATTTTGTTCAAGTACAGGACATGTGCTAGTTCTGACCGGAACCCAGAGCAAAAAGTATAATTCCTTGTATTGTTAATTTGGGCGGAAGAAGAAGTCTTGAATTTTATGGCATGTTTAACTATAAACAAACCATTGGGCAGGGGTTTCAACAGCCCCATTGCTAAGGGATATGGAAGTGGAAGAATCAGCAGAAAATTTTGCACCAACCAAATCTAATAACATATTGTGTTGGGCAACACTTCTATTGCCAGAGCCTTAGGATTCCATGTTTGCCTTTCTTCTCCCTTTATATGCAAAGGAGATGAATCTTTAAGAGTTCTAATGACAGTTTGGATCAATCTGTAATTTCATTTTTTTATGTCAATATAGGAAATTGGATCATGCAGCTTTTGCCTGTAAAGCAAGATATCAAAAACTCTTGCTTTTTTTTTTTAAACGAAGCACAATTTCTCATATTGGATGAAACGAAATAAATGCAGATTGTTCACAATCATGATCAGATATAAAATGACGATTTCTTGGCTACAGAGCACAAAACGAGGGGGAGATGCACACATAAATCTATGTCCCTGCATTTAACAATTAAAGTAACTATAATTTGCCATCTCTGATAAAATCAATTATTTCATCCTAAAACAAAAGCAGAGTTGCCAAATTTAATTTTAACAAATATTTCCATTTTTTTCCTTTTGCTATAAATCTAAATACTGTATCTTCTGATACCATATTTACCCAGCAGTAATTGAAAATGACTGACATTCTATTATTTAGATAACTTAGTATTGAAAATAGATTTTTTTTATCAATATTGTAGGATATCACTATTACAAGCATAAACGTATTTGACATTTTGATTTAGAACAGTGTCTTTAAAAATGTTACAGATTAAAGTATATATTGAACTATAAGGATTTCAGTCTTGAGATTATTTCTTAGTGTTAATGTCTTCATTGTATTGTTGCATCTACACATATTTAATAAAAGAAAATAGATAAGCAAAGCAATTTTAACAAGGATTAAACTATAAAAAAATTAAAAAAGGAAAAGAAAAAAACTACAGATAGTTCTCAATTTATAATAGATCATTTAGTGACCATTCAAAGTTACAATGACACTGAAAAAAGTGACATGGCCGTTTTTCCACACTTATGACTGTTGCAGCATTGCCATAGTCATGTGATCAAAATTTGGACGCTTGGCAACTGACTCGTATTTATGATGGTTACAGAGGCCTGGGGTCATGTGATCATCTTTTGCAGCCTTGTGACAAGCAAAGTCAATGGGAAAGCCAAAATTGCTTAACAACCACGTTACTAACTTAACAACTGCAGTGATTCACTTAACAACTGTGGCAAGACAAGTTGTTAAATGAGGCAAAATTAACAACTCTCGCTTAACAACATAGATTTTGGGTTCAATTGTGGTCATAAGCCGAGGACTACCTGTATTGAAGCTATATAACAAGCTTAATAAATGAAAATATTTATATTTTCAATAGCAAGCTGATTGTCTTATATAGATATAAAAGCCAAGCCACACTACTATCAAGTATGGTACTTGATTATGAAACACACTTATGTGACTTCAGAAGAACTGAAAGCTACTTTTAATCTAAACTGGAACCTCATAGAAAACTGATAGATAGATTGTTCAACTTAATATAAGATGTATGCAGAACGTCTCTGATTGAACTGAGCTATACATTTTTTTAAACTGTGTTTTTAAGGTAGTGAGGCAAACTTTATTATTATTATTATTATTATTAGTGTGGATAATCTACAGTTACGTTCACAATCTAAGATTGGTGGAAACTTTATTCAAGTACTAACCAAGGAACTAAGAATGATTAAAGAAGTGTCTAGGAATATAAGCAGTTTCAAATATATATATTAATTGGAATATTCATGTCTGATAAATTCTATATTTTCAGATATTGAGGAAGTTTCCAAGCATCTGTCTGTGGGGACACTGCCACAGCCACAACTTCAAGAACCAGCCATAAGACTCCTTCAGTGCAAATGGTTGTTAAACAAGAACCACCTGTACTTACAAGATCAGTATAAACCTAATATTCTGTTCTAATAATCTGAATACTAAAATAGATCTTCTAAAATACGTTTAAAGGGATGGGGGGGTGGAAGGAGAGGATTCTTACCTTTAATACTTCCACCTGATTCCCGAGCCCCTTAGTACACATATCCATGACAGAATACGAACAGAAAGTATCCCGTATTTTATACTGGCTTACAGTGGAGAGCCAGAGGAAAAGATTTGATTCTAACTCCATAGGAGGAATTAAAATGGATTGATGACCAGAATACACACTGCAAGAGAAGATCAGGAATCAAATTATTAACCTGACAGCCTAAAATATTATCCTCAGCCTCAGACTGCTGATCCTTCTTATGTGCAAACATTCTTCCTATCTACCCCAATCCAAGATAGATTATTCAGTCTCATTCAGTGCTGCAATTATGATTGCCTAAATCACGGACTGACTGCTGTTAAAGGCAGTTGTGTAACAAACATGGGATATTTAAAAGGTGCTCTCAAAGAAGCTTGTGATCAAACTGATCTCAGTATTGTTTCTGAGCTAGTTATTTGCTCTGCTACAAGAGAAAGCCATTTCTGATTTGTTAATAGTTTCCCCCAACTATATGTCCCATGCTTACAAAAGAGTGATTTCAATCATTAGTTTCAATAATTGGTGTAAATTAGTTTTTTACAACAATTAATTCATAGTGAATTAAACATTTTGTTATTGAATCCACAGTCAACTAGAGATATTAGGCAAATCTACCAAAGTCTTGGGATTTTCCCTCCCAAGAATAATGTTATTTGCCAATCTAAAATATATCCTAAGAAAAAAAATTGTGATTTCTAATGTTCACAGCTTTAAAACATCACTTCAAAAACAAGCATAAATGCTTACATATTTGAAACATGTATATACCAATTTGCACCCACATTTGGGAGAGATGGAAGTTTTCTATTTGTTTAAATCTGCAGAATGAAGTAGAACATCTGACAGATACTGACATGGATTGGACTGGATCATATAACAATGATTCCCCGAGGACATGGAAAAAATGTCAATACCAGCTTATTTTCCTTAGGCTACTATGACTATAATAAAGATTTGATTGACTGAATGTCAATACATGGGGTATAGGATAATCATGTAAAAAAAAAGTGCAGAAACTCTTTGATGTTTTAGTAATCATCAGGAAAATACTGGACATTCAGTTAATAAAACCGTGTGTTGCTTAAGAGTTCTGCCATGTGAATTAGATTTCATTTGCTATCCAATCTCATACAAGCTCACACAATCAGGCATTTCACTGGATTAAGATAGATGCTCTAATTTATATCAAGCAAAAATTTATCTTCTGCAAACCCACCAGTTCTAATTACATCCTGACTCTTACCTACAAAGACACCAAAGTGCAAAGCCGAGCCCACAATAGGGATCAAGACAGATGGCAATTTGCCGTGAGGAGTACAGCTCACACTGCAGCTTTATGGCTCTACAGAGAGCACTGACTGATGCATGGGACATCTGTGGGAAGAAGAAGAAAAAAGAGGCGGGAGGACCAAATCCCAGTTGCACAATAGAAGGACATGATAACATGTATATGAATATGATAAAAGTATCACTAATGCACAAGTATATGAGTAGCCATGTATTATGTGGTGTCAATATTGAAAATAGTAGGGTTTTTTAAATTGCATCAGCAAAACCCAGAATCAATTCTTTTAAATTATTCATCCTGTTTTGTCATATTTAACTATATACCTTTTTGTTTTAAAAAAGGGGAAAATATTTCTGTATTCTGCCAGGAGCCGTGCGGTCAAACGAAACTCAAGAGCATGAACTAAACTTGGATGAAATTAAACTTGGATTTTCACACTGCACCTTAGTATTAGCATGAAAGTATTAACTGCTATTGCTGTCCACCAGTTTATATTCCAAATATTTTGTTTATGATAATGGGGCCCTCCGGGGTTTTTCCATCTTTACTCCTGAATGGGGTTACACTATGGCCATGAGAACAGGCCAGAGAATGAGCCAATACTATTCAAAAAGAAGGCCTAGTACATGGCGACACTTCAGTTCCCACTTTTACAAACCTAAGCACAGAAGGGAACTTGCCCTTGTCCTTGTATATCTGCCACACCTTTTTTTGGTAGTCCAAGCTGTTTCTTATTCCATCCAGCTTATTAGAAGATCGTGAGCATTGTTCACTGAGAAATGGTGTTCTATCACATGCCACCCCACTGTCTTTCATATCTTGCAGTCAAAGCTATGGGAACCACTTAAGGTGCCTTTTAAATTCAAAGCCATTAGCAAGATTACTCTGCTTTCCCTCATGCATTAGAATTTCTAATATCTGACTTTACCCATTCAGCAATTTTTATGATAAAAATATATATCTAGTTGTCTGTTTATAGATTAAAGAGAGCATCAGATCTTTAGTCTATAAACAGATAACTAGAAATATTTTGAAAATCCAGGTATAACACAGGCATCCAACACATCAAGCACTCTTATACCTTTACTCCTGTAAGCATCCCTGTTGTGGAAACACTAAAATCCAGGTATGCCAACATTTCTGGAGTTGGTGGCTTGTAGACCTGAGGTAGCCGCTTTCTGGGCAAGTCATCTGGAACATATAAAGAAGAAAGTGATTATTGTTGAATTTAGCCTGGGGAGTAGCATTAGAATGACATGCTAAGCCAAGCAACACAATTCTCAATAAAACAGAGCTGGCTCATGGCTCGCATGTGCCTTATAACTGCTTGGAAATCCTGGGAATAAATTTGATGACCTAGCAGGGTCTGTGTCACCTGTATCAATGATGGTTGGCCAGGTTTTTATATCAACAGCAGTCGCCGCCTCTCTGGACCTCAGTAGTCTCATCAGAATTTGATTTGTGAGAATACAGGCAGCTTTGCTCACCTAAAATACATTCAATAGGTATGGTTGATTATCTGATTATCATTCTTGACAGCATCGTCATTAATCATTTATACAGTGCATTTTTAGCATGTAAAATAGTTCACAGATTCTTGCCTTATTCATACAGCAAACTTGTACTATAGCTTTATATTAACCCCACTCAGCAGGTGTAGGAGTCACACTGAGACTTGCCAAGTTACACTAAGTCAATCCACAAGGAAAGTGAAATATCTGGAACTCTATAGCAGCGGCCTCCAACCTTTCCGGCTTTGCGGACCAGCAGGGAGGGAAGAGGAGGGGATGGTTCTGTGTGAGGGGCGTGCGTGCGTGCAGCTCAATTTGTGTGAGTCGTCAGCACACGAATCCGCTGCTTGCACAAATAGAGCTGCGTGCATGTGTGCTTTCCCACCGCTTCCGTGGCCCGGTTCTGAACAGGCTGCAGCCCAATAGTGGGCCGCGGCTTGGTGTTGGGAACCCGTGCTCTATAGCTAGCACTTCACATTTTAGTATACTCTCTATTACCTTACATTTTAAGCATTTATTTTGATTTTAGACAAATTTATCGTTTTTGTCCAGTAAAGACTTTGAACTCAGTAAAGATCCTGAGCTCAGTGAAAATCCAATTTTGATTTTTATCTCAGTATCATTTGTATCCTTTGTAACTCTGGGTTGCAGGGAAGAAAATCAAATCATTAGGCAGAAAATACTACCATTCTGTACTAAAATATAACAATGTTCCCCTTAATGTGTGGCTTTAAAGGCTAAATAAACCTTCCAAGAGGATCCAGAAAGCAAAAGGCTTCTATAACGTGAACACAAGAAACTTAACTGCTCTGATATTTAATGATTCATGAACTACAGGGCAGCAATATTAATATTTCTATAGTATCTCAGTGATAATTAGCATAAAGTGGTCCTCAGGTTACAACCAACTATCCAAACTTGCAGGGGTGCTGAATGAGGGGGACTTATAAACAGTGCTTAGAGGTCCGGCCATCACAGTATCCCCCGGTTTCTGAAGTTCCCTGCTGGCTTTCCGTAAGTAAAATCATTGAGAAAACAGGCAGGAAGTCAAGTCGCAATCACATGAGGTCCTCACTTAATGAACTGCATGGACCTCACTTATCAACACAACCGGGACTGCTGGAACTGCCATCGTTAAATGAAATGGTCACACGATCTTACACTTTAAAATCATGTTGCTTAGCAGTGACAATTCCAGTCCTAATGACTACCATAACCTGAGGACTACCTGTATCACAACAGAAAACACATTTCCCACAGAATAATTTCTATTTCAGCTGATGCACAGTAAGCCACCATTCTAAAACAAAGGGCAAGAACTACTGAATGTAGATGCAAAAGCTTACGCTCAGCTCTTATACTCACATCTACTATCATCCGCACAGTGGGCAAAGTGGCAGTGAGGTTCTGGGCATGGGGAGGCCGGACAGTCACAGGGATACAGCCAGCGTACAGGCAGCCATAAAATGCTGCTATGAGTTCAATGCCTAGAAGACCAAGAAACATTGTCACATCACCGGCCCCCGTTTATTTTTGCTTGGGCCGAAAGCTTCTTACAAGGCACAGCACCAAGACAAAGCTTTCAAATAGGAAAGTAAGCCAAGGAGGGGGACTGAAGGAACTTGACGACACAAAACGAAAGATTAAAATAAGACACATAAACTACCGTAAAAGAGGAAGGGAGGGGGAAAAAAACCATTCAAAGGGGTGTTTATTCCAATGAGTTTCCTTTACAAACTGCTTCAGTGAATCAAAACAGAAATCTGGAAAACCTTCCTCTTAGTGGAAATTCCAGAAAAAAAACAGGACGAATGAGTTTATGCAGCAAATTCATAAATCACTAAATGCTATTCGTCAAAGCAAGCACTGAACATTTCCAACGTAGAATATGAATATACATACAGCTAAAAATTAAGAAGCTGAAAGATTTTGAGAATTCTTGGGACTATATATGAATGTATCAGGACCACATCTACTGGCAGGAAAACCTGTGTTTTACTGCTTCAATTAGAATATGAGGTAGACAAAGGGATTTGAAATGTGATGAGGAAGCACCAGTGTGGTTTGATAAAGATCCCCTTTAACCCTGAGGTGGTGAATCCATGACACGCGTGTCAAAGGTGGCATGGCATGACATTTTGGGTGACACGCTAGCATTCACCAATACTTGCCAGTAACTATTCTTGAAAGCATGCCTCTGTCTCGCATGATTTTTGTAGGATGCACGAGAATGGGGTGTCTCTTACACAATCTCTGAAAGTCACGCAGCCTCCAGGGCCTCAGAAAATCATGCAAAAATGAGACTGGTTTTCAGAGGCTACACCGAAGGGCATTCTCCAAAGCTGCTTCAAGAACAAAGGCCTTGTGCAAACCAGAACTGCCCCAATTTGTCTGTATTTTTTTTTAAATGAACGTTAAATAAACAACTGTTTATTTTTTGTTTGGGGAGAGTGACACGCCAGCAGTGTCATTTTTCAGATTTTTGACACACTGAACCCAAAAGATGGTTCTGGGCGAGCAACGGGCAAGTGTATGCGCAGCTCTATTTGAGTGAGCCATGGGCACGCACTCACTCCACTTGCGCAAATGGAGCATGTGCACACTCGTTCGCCTGCTGCTTGCGTTGAGTGGGGATGCATGCACATGCGCTCAACCACCATTTCCATGGCCCAGTTCCAAATTACTCAAGGCCTGGTAGTAGGCTGTGGCACGAGGGATCCTGGATCTGAACAATTTCCCGCTATAATTTTTTTTACAGTTCTTGGAATTTCAACTTGACATATCAAATGCCTCTCTTCTAAAAACTGCAGCACATTTTCCTGTAGTTCAGTGCCTCATGAAAATTTAGACATGGCAGGGAATCCCATGTAAACTCCCACACACACACACACGCTTCGGACTCTCGGGTCTTCCTTACCAGGAGGATAGAGCAGCACCACATTATCCCCAGCATTGAGGTGTCCCTTTTCATACAGAATTGATGCAATTCGCTCCGCTCGCTTGTGCAGCTGTAGGCAAGTTGCTGTACAGACAGGGGCCCCCTTGCAGGGAATAAAAACAAACAAACTCTGAAAGTCTGCCGAGCTTGGAGAAATTGCTTCAGAAACGAGACAAGCTGCTCTCCTGAGTAATCAGAGGCAAAACATGATTTTCAAGGAACATTAGGGCCAGTGGCTTTGCTGTCACTCTCGTGTTAAGAGGGTACGTCATTAAAATGAAAGTAATCCCATGAGTTTTAAGGGGACACGTTCGACTTGCAACATGGATTTCAACACCTGCTCCAATATCTGCATGAAGAAGCTACCGTCTCTTAGCCTTACGCCATTTTCAAAAGGAAGTAACGCTAACTCACACCAAACTATAGATGGATGTGAACGAAAATGACGGCAACGTTGTGTAGCTTTAAAACTGATTTAAAAACAGAACCATAATAAAAACTTGAGTTCAGCCAATAAATCCGATTTGAAAAGTTACAGCAATCACATTTACTTAAATGGCCTTTATTCTAACTTCTCTTGTCTAAGTGACACTGTCTCGTGTCTTAAATAATAAAGGTCTTCTTGTCATAAAGTGAGAATAATTATATAAAGGAGAACAATGATCCTGCCCCCCAACGTCCTCATTTTATCTAAGATTATCTGCACATTTAACCATTGGAGAGCTTCTGTTAATATCTAGAATCTGTATAAAATATATTCTTATATTGCATGAATTCTGCAGGGCAATTGCTTTTCCCTGTGACACTCTGTTAAAGTGAAAACTGGAGGTTGAAAAATATGGATAGGAGTTTTCTCAAACACCAAAGTTCGAAAGCATCAATACTCATTCTATTCAGACTTTTCTATCCAGAAAACAGCCATATTTCCTCAAAGAGAAACCAAACCAAACCAACCAACTAAGCTCCACAAACAACCTTCTCATGCCCAGAAGAACAGAAATGTTTTTAAAGGCTAAAGGCAGGGGTGAAATCCTACCGGTTCGCACCGGTTCTATAGAGTAGGTTGCAAGCAGCTGGTGACATCATAGAACC
>JANHFT010005406.1:72434-89612 GCA_032467955.1 Pseudoxenodon macrops
AAGCATACCAGAAGTTTGGAAATGAACGTCCGGTAGGCCTATTGGGTCATTTTTTGCCATCCACAGGCTCTGGAGGCTTTCCTGAAGCCTGGGGAGGGCGAAAACGGCCTCCCCACACCCTCTGGAAGTCCAAAAATCAGCTGGCCAGCAGCAGCTGGAGCTGACATAGGGCTTTGCGTGCCCTCAGATATGGCTCCGTGTGCCACCTATGGTTCGCCATCAAGGCTCTAGGGTAACCAGATAGGAGTTTAAAGAGCAAATATATTCTGCTCACACATAAGCTGAAAGGCTGACTGACCCCAGTTGCGGCAGTGAAAATATTTGCAATTTCTGGGAAAGGTGAACAGTGCAACATCCCAAATTTGGGTTACTAAATCACAAACTGAAAAACTGCACAAGGATCTGATCACTACTTCTTTGAAAAGCACAAAACGTTCTAGTATGACAGAATAGGTTTCTCTTCCTCTTGCTATAAATCATTACCCCAAACCAGTGTTTTTCAACCTTGGCAACTTTTAAGATCTGTGGATTTCAACACCCAGAATTCCCCAGCCAGCTGTCTTAAAGTTGCTGAGGTTGAAAAAACACTGCCCTAAACACACAACATTCTTGGGGATATCCAGACCAAAACTCACATAAAACTGAACTGCAGGTTGATTGTCCTAGAATCCAAGCTTGTGCTATACGGGTTCTATATGAATCAAATATCTGAAAATTTGTCATTTTGAAATTTCCACTATGAAAGCTATTCTATATCTGCCTATCTACTTCGCCAACTCAAAGGAAAACCTGCTTCTTGGTGAACTTGCGTTGACTTCAAGCAGCTGGTGAACGATCAGGGCCAGATCCTGCTGTGAAGTGTCAACCTCAAGGAATGATTGCACTTGATAGTTTTAGCAACTTTGATAGCAACTTTCTTTTTTCTGGTTCCTCTGTTGAATTTTTAATAGATGTACTAAACTGGCAAGAGGAATTGCTTTAATGTTTTTACCTAGCTGATGGAAGGTCCTTTTCCCATGTGCCAAACTACAGAGTGTGCGTGAATATGGTTATTTGATTCTTAAGAAGTGAACACTCTGGAGAAGGAACTATCAATTCCAACTGTCAGGCCTGGATTTCTATGTGTTCAGATTTAGGCTTATTAATTATAAGTGGTGGCCATGTGTCCCTCTCTTGAAATATTTGACAAAGGCTCTGGCAGCTTGTTCTTCTACACAGGGTCAGAGATATATAGATAACTCAGCTTGTCATATAACCAAAGAAGTATGAAACAAAATGTAAAGAAGTGTAGCAAGGAAAGCCAATACAATTCAAGTCTTTGCCAATGCATTTGCCTGATATTCATCCAAAGAATTTTGTTTTGCCTGTAAAAAGAACCATTATCTTTCATTCTATAAAAGATGTATTAAAGTATTAGGTCTCCAGAAATGATTACAAAATATAACCTCTCAGTGTACCTCCTACCTGGGGATTTAATAGGATTCTGAACAGAAAGCAAAATACTACTAATGAATATTACCTACTGTGTCAGAAATTTCAATAAGATCTGTGGGCTTGGTTGATTGCGAAACCATCTCCCTCTTTTCTTTGTTGTTGCCCAAGTTTGAATGATATAATCTTTGCACCCCTTCAAGAACCAAGGTAAGCCAATTTTGGTTTTCACAAAATTACATACTTTCATGGGTTGTTTTTCCCCCCCTTTCCCCTTACCAAGGAAAAGCCAGACTTATCTCAACATTTTCTGCCTGACCTAGCAACATAAAAGTTGGTGGTTATACAGGGCTAGTTCACGAGTTTAGTTGGGACTATTTTGAAAACTGCAAGCCTTTTCTCTGTAGACCATGGCATCTTCCATCGTAAGACACATCAAACCATCCTTGTGATGCTACTCCAGGTACTTAACCTACTTATAGACCATGGCAGCTGTCAAGTCTGGGAGGCTTGGAAAGTTAAGCTAAACAACAGAAGCTTTTTTTTCTTAAAATACACGTAGTTATTTTTGCACAGAAAGAACGGGCACTAGAAGTACCGTAAGGGTTCCATGTTACCAGGAAGTCCTTGCTGCCCCATTTGAGTCGCAAACTCCCGTATGTTATCCTTTCAGAATTCTATGATATGAAATGGCCTGATTCCTGCTTAAATTTTTATTTTTTTGTGGGGGGACAATACATTGTTGTGGTTCTGCAGATATACCATCAGCTGTGTCCATAAGGCTGGACCGGTTGGATGCTTTGTGCATGCCCTTCACTATTCCCGATGGAGGAAGGTCAATAGCAGACGGGCGTGCAGAAGAGGCAGGTGTGGAGGTAGTTGCAGTAACATCCGGGGGAACTGAAAAATTCTCTGAAAAGAGGATCAAGGGAGAAAAGTCAGATTCAGATTACTTCTTGTTACAAGGTGACCCAAGAGGAAACTGGCTGCCTTCAAAATTCTTCCCTTTTCTGATGCAAGGGCACATGTTTTTGGTTCAATTAACTTGACAAAAACCACGAAGGAGAGAGAGCATGATGCATACTAAGTTTCATTTTCACTTTCCATTTGGTTATTCATGCCAATTCATATTTCTGCTTTGGTAACCAACAAATCGCTGATTGTCTCTTTTTTTGAAGGTTAGAGGAACTATCTTAATTTGATTTAAGGCGTCCACTGCAATGGTCAAGAGGCAGGAAATAAAGTGCACTACACCATCATATCAAATGTATTCTCTTGCCTAGGTAAGAATTGTACCTAAGGGCAAGAGGGAAATTTTTGTCCACGTAACTACTATTATGAACTGTAGGATTCTCTCAGATTGTTCAGTATATAACTCAGCAAACGTCTGATGGGAAAAGGTCATATAACCTCTACAATTCATCTAGATAATTGCATGTAATAAGAAAAACATAAACTGAATCCTTTTTCAAGCATACAGGTTTTCACTAAGTTTCTAAATTGCAACAAAAACAATGATATTGACACTGCTGACTAAAATAGTTTTAGGCTGGGTTATTGTAAAGCCTCTCTACACTTTTATATAATTCTCTTGCCTTCTACTGAATTGCAATATAATTGTTTCTAACACAATGATAAGAGCCAGCTGGGTGACCATGAGCCAGTCACTTTCTCTCTTCCCTTGGAAGAAGTCAGTGGCAAAAGACTTCTGAAAAACCTTGACAAGAAAACTGCAGGGACTTTTCCAGACAATCTCTTAAGAACTGGACGTGATTGAACACAAGGAAAAAATATACTACTAGTAATTGATAATTATACAAATTACATTTCTCTATATATTATTACAATAGATTATGTACTGTAAGCATTAGAAGCCAAATATTCAATTTCTGTAGGAAGCATATTCTGATTACAGCACTGGTATATACAAAGAATACAAGTTCATTTATATCCACACATGTATCGTAAGCCATACAAATTAAACGCTCATACACAATTCACTTTGTTAATGAATGTTATGCTTACCAATGTTATTAGTCACTAAACGTACAACTACTGAGATGGAAATAACGTGTATTATATGTACCTTGCTGAGCTGCTTTTTGCATTTTAATGTTGACTTATTTTGGACTTCTAAATGTGGATGCATATTTTCACTTGGATGAGGAACTGAAGGACAGTGAGTTCCTCTCCAATATATAAACTTAGACATAAATATAAAATAGAAACATCATCCTGCTTTCAAACAGGGTCATTTTTTCACTGTTACACTCGTTTAACTAATGCCAGTCTTTTCAGCTGATCTTTCAAAAGTGTTCTGATCACTAATAGCCTCTACTTCAGTTCTCACTTGTGTGCAGTGGTTAGAAGAAAGAAACTCAGTGTTTAATTAGATAATGTCAGTCTGTGGGGAAATAGCTTCATATTTGCTGCTGCTGTTACTAACACCCACTGAATTCAGTTTTGGTCAATCCATGCTGAATTTGGCACACGGCCACCAAAACAGTATGAAAACGAGCTTTCAAGAAAGGCTTCAGAAGTTCAGAACTAGAAACTTGATACTTCCAAGAACAAGTATCTATACATATATGGATATTACATTATACTTCAGACCTAAAAATCTATCAAACAAAAAATGGGATTTTTACTGCTTGAAATGTTTTTCAAAATAGTGAGCAAGTGCATCATCAATCAGTTTCTGTTCTTCTAACCACTGGTCTCTGTGAGTTGTGTTTATTAAATCAATCAATCAATCAATCACATTAGGTTTTGTTGTTTTGAGGATAACCATGACTGTCTTTTATAAATGTGAAAAAATGCCTTAACATTTTAGAATGTCCTTATATTTATAGAGGATGACTAGTATCTGTCTCTATTGTGCAGTTCTTTTTTCTCTCTGAGCTTGTTTGTTAGCTTGCAGACATTTCATTACTCAACTAGATAACATCATCAGTGCAAGTGACTGTGCTGTTTTCTGTCATTTATATGCAGCATATATAATGTTACAGTACCTAGTTGGGTAATGAAATTATTGCAAGCAAACAACTAAGCTCAGAGAATACCAAGAACTCGGCAGTGTAACTCTTGAGCTACAAATATTGGTTTTTTTAAAATATCGAAATGCAATCTTATTACTGGAAACCTCGCTTTTCGTTAGCTGTTCTTAATATTCCTAACATGTTTCTTACAAAAGAAAAAGGTGCATTTTATAACATCAATTTGACATCAGTTATTCAACAACTGAATAGCCATGAGTTCCAATTTGAAGGAACATTTTAATGAGAATCTCTTTATTTGAAGAAAGAGTGATTTTATGGTGATGGACTTTTAAATAGGTAAAAAAAAAAAAAAGCCAAAAAAGTTTTACAATTTAGAAAATGAGTCACATCCCAATAAGTAAGAAAGAAAGAAAGAAAGAAAGAAAGAAAGTACAGCAGCAACATATAGGTTGAAAGAAATAAAAAGCAGCAATTAAGAGACACCAAGTATTTACACAATGCTTGTCTGAAATCAATTTAAGCCAAAGCAGACAGCACACAAAGACACAGGCACCCCCTGAGATGCAACAATATTGTTTGGGACATGTTAATACAGAAACACGTATGATGGAGCCAAACAAACCCTACAAAATTTCACACAGCAGCACCAGCGGCAGGGAGCACCTCAGAGCGTCAAAAAACTGAGTCTGGGGTATCCAAATCTAAATATGCCCCCAACAAATATGTACTACTGAGCTGGGGAAAATGTATTTGTATGCTAAATTTATTTGCTGTCTATCTCACTGTGGGGCTACTCTAGGCAGCTCAAGGTCTATGGTTCAGGGTCCCCAAAAGCAACATAAGACTTTATTCAGGGCAGGTGGGCCATTTCCTACTTTCCTTATTGGAAAGAGTGAGATCAATAACAAACAAAAAAACTGTTTTGCATACTCAGTCCCTGGAGAGGTATGAAATGTCTTCCTGGTGGTAAGTTGACTCTTTTCTTGCCAAGAGCCCTCTATTGGGCAAGTCTCATTGTGGCAGCAGAGCCTCTGACTGATTAAGGGGCGGACATCTACAATAACGCAGGACATGTGGATTATTATACTTTCTTCTGTTGGCTTGGAAGTGAAATGACCGACTATAAAGAGCAGCTCCAAGCATTAGAAACACCAGTGGCATAAAAATAAATAAAAAAATAGCCAGGTCTGCTGTGCAAATGTTTCATGGTGATTATTACAAAAGGCTTCTCCCTTTCTCTTTCCCTCTCTCCCAATGGAGTCCTTTCTCCAAAATCATACTTAACATTGCCAGACTTTTAGAAAAAGTTTGGGAATAATTTGAGCTTTGACATTGGGGGAGATTTTTAAAGCTTTATAGAAAAATAAATATTCGAAATGTTTTAAGTTATACTGTCCATATCCCAGCTGCCCCCCCCCCCAGCTCCTACCTATTCGAGTATTGGCAAATACATCAGCTAGTGACCCACTGGTCCCTTTGCCTTCTCCATGGGATAGTGTAGAAGATGCTGATGAAGATGTGGATGACCCCTGAATAGATCGGTTGATCCATGACTCAGCGTTCTGTAAGCTCTGATGCAATGCAGCAGATAGGGCAGCCTGGCGCCTGAGCGAACCTTCATCTTCGGAGGCAGAAGACGTGTCTGTGTGGGATCAGAAAAGGGAAGCACACTGCACTTAACATGCTCTTTTTGCAACCGAGGAAACACTGGCAAAGGCTCCGTACCACCCAATGCAGAGTGCACTAAGCATGGGTCAAGGTGGAAGGAAGCTGTTAGCAAGCCCACCAACTTGGGCCAGCTTGCTCCTTGCCGCAAAGGAAAAGCAAGTAAAATTGTTGAAAACCCACCAGAAAAATATCCATACACCCAACTCTCACAGGTAAAATAGTCCTGCAGTCATCACCCTGCGAATTGCATGCTATGGAACCTGGCTGCAGTTTTCCCCAACCATTAACAATTCTGAAATGGAAAACATCAGAATCAACCCATATCTGAACATTTGTTTGGGAGTAGACATTCGGGGAAATTTCGTAGGGTCTATAATTATTGATTTGCAGATGAACACAGAGGACGTAAAACTTCTTTTACATACTCAAGATGTATATGTTGAAGAATGCCTCCCATCTATCCCATTTTTTTAAAATACAAAAAACCAACAATATCAGTACTGTACTATAAAATGCTGGCTGTATTGTGGAATCATAAATATTGTTACAAAGAAGTGCAGTAGTATCTATGCAGTATGATTAATATTTAGGACTATTCAATCTGTTAATCTATGTACCTGCGTAATCTTTCACACAAAAGTATTTTGCATATATTTCTGCATGCAAATATGGCACAATTGGGCCTTCAATACATCAATAATCTCACTGTTTAATACAAACTCAGTACTTTAAATTGGTAGTTATTTGAGTCAAAGGAAGGAAAGCCAGACATCTTTTTGCTGTCTCCCACTGAATAAAAAAACACCATCATTCCTCCACCCTTAATGGATGTTATTTTGATCCTGATGCATTCTTGACAAAGATGGGAAGCCACAGCTTTTTTCACCTGAGCCTTCTCACCATGATATTGAAAGCAATTGCTAAAAAACATTTATGATTTTTCTAATCTGTTTACTTGCTACTTTCCCGGATTCCAGAGCTATATTTTGTTCTTTTTTTCTCTGTCAATCATTACAAACATTTAAAAACTAGAGAAGCAAGAGTAATTTAATCAGGAGCCTTAAGAGGAAGGTAATTATCTGTGCACATCTAAATTTAAAACAATCTTCCTATCACCTTCACCTAGAACAGAGATGAGGTAATGATGACTATCCTGCTTGCTCTATAGAGCTGGAATGCATGACTACTGCCTCATAATAAAGATACCTCACTGATCCATCCACGCATCTCTTCCGAATGGCACAAACTCAGGTTTTTCAGGTACTTGACTCAATATCAGGAACTAAAGAGCAGATTTTTGCACATGAAAAACCAAGTGTTCTGTTTCTAAACTACAGCTCTTTCCACTGGGGGGAAAAAATGAAATGTGCAGCTTTAAAAAAAATATAAACCTGTGAATAAATACTAACACATTCAGAAAAAAATTGAGAAATGTTGAATTGTCAGTATGAAATTGTTGGGATTTTCATATTTAACTACATCCATGCAGTAATTTCTCACAAGCAAATTGCTTTGATAAAATAATCCAGAAAGGACCTACATAAAGTTACTGCTTGAATCTCAAACCAAGAAACTATCAAATCGGATGTGAAAAGTATTAAAGCAAGCAAGATATTATCAGTGTCATGTGGCAACTGAAACAAGTCTTTGCAAAGAAAAAAGAATGAAAAAGAAAAAGAAAGAAAACTCAACAACAAAATCCAGCTATTAGTAAAACGTCTCCTTTAACAGGAATCTGATGTCTTTTAATATTGCCAGAAACAGCACTTAGACTTACTGTATTTTTCAGAGTATAAGACGCACCTTTTCCCCCCTAAAAGAGAGTGGAAATGTTGGTGAGTCTTATATACCAAATACAGCCATTTTTGGCTTCCCGAAGCCCCACCCCTGTGTCCCATTTTTGTGAAAAATGGGGCGTTTTTCACAAAACAGGTGTGACTTTGCCTTCCCCCAGCCCCCAGAAGCACTCTGCAGGCCTCCCAAACTCTCTGCACCCCGTTTTTCAGAAAAACAGGTGAACATGGGTCTGTTTTTGCAAAAAACAGGGTGCACAGAGGGTTTGGGAGGCCTGCAGAGTGCTCCTGGGACCAGGGAGGACAAAAACTTTTTTTTCTTACTTACCTCTTCAAAATCTTGGTGCATCCTATGTACCAGTGTGCCTTATAGTCCGAAAAAATACAGTATCTTGTACCTGAAATTATTTGCTTAATTTATACGGCCACCCATCCCACCACGGCAACCTTGGACAGGTCACAACAGTTAAACAATAAAAACAACACCACAATTCATCATTGGCTGCCAATGTAAAAACCAATTAAACAATAACAGGAGCGGTAAGTTGAAAATTGCACAACTGAGGCCAAGATCCACGGGAAAGAAATGCACTCTGCACTTCTGGGGGCCAAAATATTTTACAGCATTTCCTGTAGTAGAGTAAGAGATAATCTAAGTGAATTTGGCTTCTCAGGTCCCCCGGTGCTTGGGGATTCACCACATCGGATGATCAGTGCAGACGTCATGTGTGAAAGGGTTGCAGTGGAATGTATGTGTGTGAGAGAGAAGATAGCACACATAGGGAAGGTAGCAAGACTCTAGGATTACTTATATAGTAGTAATACTTTTAACTTTTAACTAGGCAAAACAGTACATCTTAGGGTAAAACCTTTTGAAACAAGGTGCACCACATGGGCTAATTGAGAGAACGTGTCCAAAGTCCAGGACCCATGATGCCCATGGAATTGAAATCTGGCAAATTTTATAAAACACGACAAAAATTATCCTAAAGCCTTTTATGACATAATACAAAAAGTCATAAAACATGTTGTCAACTGCTGACATTTGACTGTCCTACACCACTCAACATGGGCTACTTTCAAGGCAGAGGCACCTATGAACGTCTTCCTGAATTTTTAAGAAATTTCCAACTGCATTAGAAGCTCTGCCAATGTTGAAGTTGCTGAGGAATCTGCAGTCAATTGTTTGCAGACACGTCCCATTTTCACAGCCTATCTTTGCATTTTGTTAGCTTTCTCTCCCAAACGTTGCCTTTTTCAAGAGGCAACTGGACTTTCTGGTTTTTCTTTGAAGACATTTCACTTCTCATCCAAGAAACTTCTTCTGAGAGCTAAAGAAGTTTCTGCCCAGGTCAGCTCCTGAGCCACCCAGAAATTGTCATCAGACTCTGCTTTGAATATGAAAAGCAAAACTTATTAAATACATCAGAAGTAATCAAAGGTATTCGGCTAATTTGCTTTCAGTTACATTAATCACCAGATTTAGTTGCTTGTCTTGCCTCTTTATCTCCATTGGAGCAAGTGGACCTTGGGCCAAATCTGGTTTCGATCTAAGGTTCGAAGATCTTGTAGACTGAGATCTCTTTGGGGAATGATTATGCTAATAGGGCTATACTTTGCCTCTTACAGGTCCCCAGAGATCAAGTAATCGACACAGTGTATTTGTTCCACATGCCCAGGAAGAGGATGATCTCCCTGCGCTTCCTTGCCTGGTTTTTTTTGGGTCAGTACAATAATCTTGTGGGCAGTGTTGAGCTGCGCCCCTCTTCTAATCAGCCAAGCCACCCTGCATGAAAGAATAATATAGTTGCTAAAGAATTCCTCAGGTACAGTTCCCAGAAAGATGATGCTGATGAAAATGTGCAGGAACTGGTATCTAAGCAAAAGCAGCTGAAACTTTAAATGCAGATTAAGGAGATAACAATTTGGAAAACTGCTCAGGCAGACGCCTCCCTAATTCACTGGACTTTAAAATGGAGGAAGTGCCAGACAAGCAGACTTGCAGAGTTTTGTTATTAAAGCTCAAATGCAATAAAAGTAGTTTTACGTCTCCCTGTGGAGTTGATTTCCTGGTCCAATGTTCCTAGTAAGTCTGACTGCCCTCATGAGTTTTGCAGTTTCTCAAACCCCGCATTGCAATTGAGAATTTGGATATAGAGAATGGGGAGTAGGGAAGGCCTTCCAGATTAGATTAATACTAAAGTCTTGAAAGTTGAGTTCATTTCCAACCCTGACAAACAAACAAAATCCTTGCCACTAACCTTAGCCGAAAGAGATTTCATCTTTTCTTGAACCATTGCTATGTGTTGGATTTTTCTCTTTTTTCTCCTTTTGCTTAGACCTGAAAATTCAAGGAGAGACTCATGACAGCATTGAAGATGCACGAACGGCACTTCAGCTGTACCGGAAATACATGGAACTGAGCACTGGAGGCTTGGAACCTGAGGAGTTCCGGAAGGTTCTGAAGGGCCTCTACGAAAAAGGGAGAAAAATGGACTGGAAGGTCCCTGAACCTGATGGCCAGAGCAGCCCCAAGAGTAAGCTTGGCTTGTTGAATGTTCGCATTCCGTGACCCTTGAGACAAATGGAAGATTCTGTATCTCGGGAGGAAAAAAAATCAAGCGGATTGATAAAGGACTGAGGAGATAAGGTTTGCCAAAAGTGCTTTGGGAGAAAGTGTCGGCTGAATGTGAGCAAGCAGTGGGATACAGACCCTTAAAAAGCCAGGCCAATCTTAGCCTGGATTAACGGAAACATGTCCAGATTATGGAAAATAATATTTCATGTAGAAACGGCAATGAAAGGCTACCAGAATAAAATGTAATAAATCATAAATTGTAAGCCACACACCACAGGGTAAGGTGGGTGGCTCATATCTGTTACAACCATAATTAAAATAAAATAAAATGACCTGGAAATCAAGTCCCATGTAGAAGAACGGAAGGAGTGGCCATCTTTTTACAATAGGAGAAGAGACTTTGCAAGAAAACGTGCGGACAGCTAAATGTCCGTAATGTGCAAAAGAGTATAAGCCTGTTTCTTCGCTGAAATTGAGATTGGAATCAGAACCAACAAACTAAAATTAAAATAAATTAGATTTAGGCTGAATATTAGGAGGAAATACCTCATGAGGAGAGTTGTTAATCAATGGGACTGTCTAGACCTCGATAGTGAGATGGTTCCCTGTTTCGTTAGGAAATTCCTGCCCTAAACATGGACTTGAGATAGATGAGCTGCAAGGATCCTCCCAATTCAGTGATTCATTTCAGTGGTTCTGTATAAAGATTCCGTAGGATTTACAAATGCTTGTAACCAGGAGCGTTAGGAGAGTGCATTTTGGCATACCTCCATTAGCTGTGTTTCAAGTGTGATGGTTGCAAATGTATGCCTTCATACCTGCCTTTGAACCTATACTTTCAGACAGAATATTTAAATACATAGATAGTGATTGTGTTTAGGCCTTCAGATAGAAAGGCCAAGCCTCCAGTCCTTCCAATTTCACCTGCAGAGCAGAATTTACTTAAAAGATGCTGGAAATTAAAGTCTTACAGAGAATTTGCTTTGCAACAAAGACAAAAAATATATATTGTTTCCCTGAAAAGCTTCTTAGGCTACATTTAGATAGACACGAAGCCCTTAATTTTTAAGGGTGTAAAAAATATGGCCTGCAGGTTGCATGTTGCCTGCTTCCTTTCCAATTTGGGAGGTTTTTAAGGAGCAAGATACCCTAGGTGCCCTCCTCCCTTCTAAACTCCTCCCTTCCCCTCCTTCCAAAAGAAACCAAGTCTGCCTGCTTTGGGGAGTATGAAACTTGTCCTCCCTATGCCAAGGGACATCGTACATCTGTATCTTAAGCTTACTACAATCTTCCAGCAGCCACTGTTGTCTTTGGGCTTGGTTTCCTTTTGCCCATATTCTGATTTCTGGTCTTGGGATATGACTTTAAATCCTCTCTTAGGTGTAGCCTTGCTCATCATGGTTTCTCCATAATTCATAGGACTGTGCTTCTCTTTCTTTGGCAGGTGCTGCAGTGTTCTCCAGTGTGTTGTCCCTGTGATACACGTAACCTTATCATTTCCAAGGTCCCTTAAGAAGAGGACCCATTCCAAGCCTGCTCCCCGGAATATGGATATCAATGGACTGAAAGATAGTGTGGGTGTATAAAGACAGGAAGGCACTATAATTAATGAATAGTCAACATGAATTTCAGGGTTCAGAGGATTTTTGGGAAGTTTCCCAATAAGTCTCTTGGGTCACATTTTAAACAACCATGGACAAGACAGTACCTGAGACAGTTTTGGTGCAGGCCACAGAGGGTCACACTTCCTTTCGGAGGCTGCGTGCATTCACAGAGTAGATACATGGTGCAGCATCTTTTAGGTGCTTGGGGATAGGCTGCTCTTGATAAAAAGATGGTGAGAAGCAACTGATGAAGTTTTCAAGATCCTCTCTACAGGTGTCAATGTTGTTAGTAAAGCTTGCAGGAGACACCTGTGCTCTCCTCTAGCTGGGAGTTGCTCCTACAGAAAATCCAGAGCTGGACTCTTACTGTCATGGAAGTTTCATGGCTTTTTAATCTTTTCTGTATGTAAATTGTGATCAAGGTTACATAAAGACTATAAAAATGTTGGTGCTTCTAATGCTATTTTGCAATCCAATCTTTTGTTTGCTTTTTGTCCTGTTAATTCAGTCGTCCCATATTGTTTCATCATCGTCTCTCTTGTTAAACATAGTCGGAGTAGCATTAATGTATATCCTGGTTTTAATTCAGTGGAGTTGTACCTGCAAGTGGACAAGTCACCCGAGCAAGTTCAGGTTTTATTAGATAATCTTACATCAAGGTTGATCAGCCCCTTTTATACAACTTAAACTTTAGAGGAATGAAGTTCATGTGAATCTGTAACAGCATGATTGACAACTGTAATGTTTTGCTAGAGCAAAAAAACATTTTTTATTTATGTCAGGAATATCAAATAAAATAAAAAATGGTTTAAAAATAGAAGTATATAAACACCAACTAAGCTTTCAGCAACCTAAAAAACTATCCAATCTCAGGAAGAACATCATCTAGAAGGCAACCAAACATTTCATCTAGCCAAATTGGTAATTTGCAGAAGAAGCTGGACAGTAATGTGAAATACAAAAATTATAGATGATGTTTATCCTGCAGAAAACTTTGGGGCGTGTATGTACCCCAATCTCCTTCATCTCTCAGCAGTTCTTGATACCACTGGGTTCAAGGTTCAGGAGCAAAAGGCCCAGACTTCCATTGCTTTTCCTTCTTCCTCTGGGGCCAGTCCCAGTCAGTGAGGGGTGGCAATCTAGCCTGAAAGCCTTCCTTTGTGGGTCCCTCAGGCCTGTTTTCTCTCCTCGTTTATCATCTTCATGAAACTACTCAGGGGTGGGTTCTAACTTACCTTGCTGCCGGTTCGCTGCCTCCTGCGCCACATGGGCGCTTTCATGCTTTGCACATGCACGCATGCACAGTACAACACCACCACCCCAAAAAAAGGCCAAAAACAAGATGGCGATGCATGTGCAGTGCCGGAAACTCAGCTTCTGCACATGCACTGAAGAAAAAAAACCTGGGGAAAATTCAAAAAAAAAAAAAAAAGATGGCGGCGTCCACGGGCCAGAACCAGTTCCGTGATGTCACCAGCGGCTTACTACCTACTCTATAGAACCGGTCCAAACCGGTAGGTACCCACCTCTGAAACTACTTCAGACTGAGTGACTGAATTTGAAGGTCTATCTGCTTTGAATTCTGGATGGGTTTTTCCTCTCCCAGATATAATTGGTGCAAAATTTAAAGAAGAGATGGCAGCCATGGCTAGGAGAGTTTCTGCACAGATCCATCTTGTGATTATTGCCTTTTTTTTAAAAAAAATATGCAAGGAATCTAATATGGATCTGCTTAGTCATTTAAAAAGGATCTCTGCTTTTTGATACATGAGGTAACAGTAGCCAGTTGGTTGAAATCCATTCAACCATCATAATTCCTTTCATCATGCTAGTCATTTCCAGAACAATCAAATGACTCCTCTCTGCTTTATGCATCATTTACTTTTAAAGAAAATTAAAAAGAAAGAAATATTGGACCAATACAAGTATTTAGAAGTGAAAGAGCTCAAGTATAGATCAAGAAAAAGTTGATTAAAATAAAAGCAATGATGCCCCAAGTAGATCAGAAGAGGGTACTGATCTACTACAATTCTGTGTCAAAGGCTGGACTAGAAAATTCCAAATTAATGCAAGTCCTAATATAATATTCATCACGTACAGGTGAAAGAAAACTGACGTCCAGGATAGGAGACATTCAGTTTCCTAATTTGGTGAAATGTGGTTACCAAAGAAAACAATTTTAATTTAGTTTATAATTTTCCCCGTTCTTATAGAGAACAGAAAATATGCAAATGCAGTGCTCTGCTTCAAGTATTTCCTGGAAATTCTCAAAAACTTGATTTAATCAGAGGTTCTGGAGAGGTCCCTTTATCTTCCTTGGTCCACGCTCCTGCCCCTCCATGGGTCCTGGAAATCTCTCTCAGGATATAAAGCAACCACAGGATTTCTCTAGCACCTGGGGTCTGTCTACACAATAAAGGGCATTTCCTCCTCATGAAGATGTGGCTCAACTGACATGGATGTGACAGTTTTCACAGTGGACTAGTACTATGACCCCTGAGTTCAGAGGAGCATCGAATATGTTGGTACATATTGGTATTGCCTTTTTTCATGGAGGTCTTAGAATGCAGGAAACCCTGCAAACACTGACTTAAAGTGGCTAAATGATAACTTACATCTTTTAAACCCTTGAGATTGTCCGCTCAGTCTCTTGTTGCACCTCCAAATAGAGATGGGAAAGCCTACCTTGAAACTTTGAGGGGGGGGAATGTCTGCATAGTTGCCATTTAAGATGTTGAACTTCAACTCCAGTAGATCCAGAAAGTATTGGCGGCAGTCAGGGATGATACAGCTATAATCCAATACCAGGTCAGCCAAAGGTCGACGGTGAAAAATTAGGGGGTCTAAAGTTCTGAGTCTGTATAAGGCAGCTTCAGGGAAGACCTGTTACTTCAGTTTTTACACAGGAGAAACAGAGCTGCCCTCCCAGTTGCACTCAAGTGTAACACAAGTAAGCCCAGCAACCTTTTTTGCTTGGCTGTGTCCCCGTGACATTACCGTCAAATCATTCAAAGCTTGAGAGTGATACTTCTCTAAGTCATATGTTGAGATAGGGGTTTCTCCCTTAACCAGTTGACAGATATATAAAATGCTTCATTATTTGTTACATTAGAAGTCGAGAGACATGGGAACCAAAGATTGGTACAGGTATTCCTCAACTCGCAACTATTCAAAGTTACAACTGCACTGAAAAAAGTACATAAAACTAGTCCTCACAATTACAGCTGTCACAGCATGCCGGTAGTTATGCGATCAAAATTCAGGCACTTTGCAACTAGTATGTATTTATAATAGTTGCAGCATCCCAGCATCACCATTTACAA
Source organism: Pseudoxenodon macrops (assembly GCA_032467955.1). Classification (NCBI taxonomy): domain Eukaryota; kingdom Metazoa; phylum Chordata; class Lepidosauria; order Squamata; family Pseudoxenodontidae; genus Pseudoxenodon; species Pseudoxenodon macrops. Next base: position 87,831 of record JANHFT010005406.1, read on the forward strand.
CCTTCCCAGGGGGCTTCTGATGAGTAAAGTCAGTGGGGAAAGCCTGATTCATGGGTCTCTAAGGGGGAGTACCAGCAGATAGCCCGAATCTGCAAAGATGAAGTCAGGAAAGCAAAGGCTCAGAATGAACGAAGACTTGCAACACAAGTCTGTTGGAAGGAAAATCCACCTGGTTCAATTCCAAGCTGGGAGAAAGACACTAGGAACATGGAGGCTGATTGGGAAGAAAGGTTTATTGATGAAGCAGAACCAACAACCTCATGTGATTCTGGGCAGCTGACAAAATGGTTGAATGAGTGGATGGATCTTTCTAGGTTTCTGTGACTCTGAAGTTTGCAATGTTCTGGGGATGGTGCAATGAAGGTGCTTGTATTATGAAAAGGTGTAGGGCAATTCCTCTTGTGGCTAATGGCTTTCATCCTGTGTTGAATCTTGAGTGAGGAACTGCTTTCTAATCCTACCATTCTGCCAAGGAATTTTGAAATATCCAGATTTGAATGAATTACCAAATCTGCATTACTAAAAGCTGGTTGCCTCAGTTTCTGCTTGGGGGCAGGGAGACTGGTGCTGGTTTCTGTTGCCCTTAATATGTTTTTATTTCTCCTTTAGGGGAAATATATTATCCTGCCTTTTTAATATTTCCCAAAATATTTCATTCTTCTGGCGGGGGGACTTACCACAAGTCAAAGATAATTTTTTAAAAGTTTATTTCAATATGTAAATAACAAGAAAAAAGTCAAGGAAACAGTAGGCCCACTTAAGAGAGAAGATGGCAAGAAAGTAACAGGCAGCAGAGAAAAAGCAGAGCTGCTTAACTGATTCTTTGCATCAGTCCTCCCACAAAACAAAACAAAAAGATAGCCCAACCTACCAAAAACATAACTGTAAATAACAGACTAGAAATAAAAATTAAAATAAGCAAGAAAATGGATAGAGAACATTCATCTGATCTTGACAAATATAAATCACTGGGACCTGATGGATTACATCCCAGTTCTGAAAGAGCTGGCAGATGTTATCTCAGAATCACTGTACCACACCTTTCAGAAATCCTGGAATTACCAGAGGATTGGAAAAGAGCTGATGTGGTTCCCATCTTCAAAAAAAGGGTGGGAAAAACCAGACCTAGGAAACTACAAACCAATCAGCCTAACATCAGTACCTGGGAAGATTGTCCCACGTCAAGATGATCCAGTTTCACAAGACCCATTCGACACAAACAAATCTAGTATGTGAATTTTAATTCATTTAAGGATCAATGAGGACTTACAATCTATCCTCCAGATGTGTTGATCTATAACAGGGTTATCAAACTCACGGCTCGTAGCCCAGATGCATCACGCGTTGGACACCCCGGTTTTAATGAAGGAGAAAAAAGTCGTGATACGTCATGTGACGAAAACGTGACACCCCCCCGACCTATTACTACCATTTTTCTCGGCTAACCGTAGTCACTGGCTGAGCTAATTGAGAAAATTAGAATTTGGATGGCAGCTGTTGGGGAAAATTACGTAAAGATCCCTCAAATCCCTCTTCTCAAGACCAAGTTAGATATTCTGCAAATTACAAGAGTTTGTGTTTCTTCCATTGTACGGCTGCTGTGATTTTTTAGCTAAGACTCCAGCTTTGAATTGTGTGTTTTCATTTTAAAGTAAATCTATCCATTAGTAGCAATAGCAATTTCCTTCCCTGCCTATGATTGATTGATATATACATACATACATACATACATACATACATACATACATACATACATACATACATACATACATACATACATAC
>JANHFT010005406.1:99655-111925 GCA_032467955.1 Pseudoxenodon macrops
CTTCTTACCTATAGCCATAGACCTTGAAAGCCTGGCTTTCTCTCAGCAAGGCCCGATAGAGACGCAGCACTTCAGTCCTCCTGGACGCTGCTGTCTCTTAAAACAGTGCTGGGCTTCCCAGCAAGCCCCCGGCACCTTGGCTGCCTCAGTCAGCCTGATTCCACAAACGGCCCAGGAAAGCGCTACCCCAAAAAAAACTGTTGCCACGATCTCTGCTGCCTGGAGCCACCTGAAAACGTGATGCTCTTTTTTTTGCCTCTGCACATTTTTGGAATTGGGGAGGCAGCGGAGATCTCCAGGCAGCAGAGATTGCCAGGGAGGAAATAGTTTTCAGGTGGTTTTTGGAATCGGGGAGGGGATTGCAGCGCTGCCGCCCAAACCGCTTTCCTTCCTGATTCCAAAAAGGGCGTGCAGCCAGCAATGTGCATCAGGGAACAAGAGAGTAGAACATTCTCAGGTGGCAACGCCGGCTGCATGCTCTGATTTTGGATTCAGGGAGGAAAGCATATAGAGGCTGCAGCGCTACGATCCCCTCTCCGAATCAAAAAATGGGGTGTGTGACCAGCAGGAGCCGCTCACCCCTTGACTGCTGCTTTGAGAGGGTTGCAGACGGCTTTGGAGTCCTTGCCACAGCACCCGGCACCTCTCCACCATGAGGTTTAACTGCCAGAGGACTTTAACTGCGGAAGAGGGAGGATGCCGGGAAAATGAAAGGCAGCGGCAGGGTCCCTCCGTGGCCATTCAGCAAGGGTGAAGCCTTTGCCATCCTATTGCCCTAACCCTGTGGAGGAGACCTAGCAGAGAGCTCCCACCCGGGGAAGGAAGGTGAAAGGCAATCTCCCTGAGCTTTCGTGGGTGGGCGCCGCTTTTGCCAGAGGAGATCATTTTTGGATTCGGAGAGGGGATCGCAGCGCTGCAGCCTGTATATGCTTTCCTCCCCGAATCCAAAAATGGAGCATGCAGCCGGCGTTTCCACCTGAGAATGTTTTACTCTCTGGTTCCCTGATGCATATTGCTGGCTGCACGCCCTGTTTTTGGAATCAGGAAGGAAAGCGTTTTTGGGTGGCAGCGCTGCGATCCCCTCCCCGATTAAAAAAACGGGGCGTGCAGCCAGCGTTGCCACCTGAAAACGCTTTCCTCCTCGGCAATCTCTGCTGCCTGGAGATCTCCGCTGCCTCCCCGATTCCCAAAATGTGTGGAGGCAAAAAAAAGAGCATCACGTTTTCAGGTGGCTTAATGGGTTTCCTTCTAAGTCAACATTCGTAGGATGACAGTTTGTCTTTGACACCCCCTAATCCTGTTCTCCCACTATATGGACTACAAACCAGAATTTCATCTTGAATTCTTTTCCTCAACCTCCTGTCTTTCAGATACTTCAGCTTGTAAAATTCTTAACTCCAAAAATAATGCTAGTTAGGAAGCCTGGGAACTGAAGTCTAAAGCATTTGGAGAGTATGACTTAAGTAAAGTGCTTTTAAGCATGCATGAGGTACTCCAGCTTTTCCTGTGTTGAGCTACAAAACCTGTTCGTCTCCATGGGGTAGGAAACCAAGCCAACTTTTGGAAGGAGCTTGAATTCCTTCCTATTTCTATAACCTGAGGTTTGGCAGGCCGCTACTTTCCTGGCCTCTTGAAAAGCAACGAAGACCTGACTTTTCTTCCTGAAGTGCTAGGATAGGATAAGGTGACTTCATGACGGAAGCTTGTCATGGCAATCAGGTTTTTGTTTTTAACATTTACGGTTCTAATAGTTTTGATACTGTTTTTATGCTGTTTTTTTGTTGCTATCATTTTCTTTCTTGATTGGGAGCCACCCACAGTTGGGTGGAGCTTTTGAATTCAGCTTTTGCTGAATAGATTGGTTGGCTATATAAATGTTTTAAATGCGTAAATAAGAAATACTGAATTCAGCTTTTGCTTTTAAACGTGGTTCTGTTTGAACTGTGCACTAAGCACCCTTGCACACTCAGATGGATACACCCAAGCAAATCCATGGAAACTCCCCTAGCAAGACTTAAGTCCCCAAATACATTTATAAAGTGTCTTTTTCAACATGAATCACTGTTCAGTTTTTACAATCAGCTGCGACTGAGAAACATGCTTTCTAAAAAGCCAAGAATCTCGAGTCCTGGAAGTAAGTAGGCCACTGAGCTAGGGAGTATTACAGTGCCTACTCTGCAAGTCCTAGCTTGCAACAGTTCTGCACTTTCCAAATAGAAAAAGCCCTGGGTTTGTTTGGCTTGTTTTATTTTTTTGACAATGTTCAAATACAGTTGTCAGAGCTGTTGCAGTAATATGAAAACCAGAAATTCCACAGATGATATACCACTCCTTTGTCTCTTCAGAGGTTTTTGCATTTTAAAATATATTCAGTTTTGATAACTATATAACTTGCCTGCCTACCATCTCTGTTGCTGCACTTCCTTGTGACCAGAAGTAAACTGATAGGCCCCAGTCTGGAAATACGATAGTACTCCAAAGCAGGGCTTTGTTTGCCTGCTTGCCTGTTGGGCCGTTTTTCACCCTCCAGAGGCTTCAGGGAAGTGTCCTGAAGCTTCCGGAGCCTTCAGGGAAGTGTCCTGAAGCCTCCGGAGAGTGAAAAATGCCCCTACGGGCAAACCAGAAGTCACTTCCAGTTTGCCTGTAAGGGCCATTTTTCACCCTCCAGAGGCTTCAGGGAAGATAGGGCATCGCCTCATGTGCCCTCAGAAATGGCTCCGCGTGCCACCTGTGGCACATGTGTCATAGGTTTGCCATCACTGTCATAATACAAAGCCACTAACCCCTCCGGAGAATACCGGCAGCATTGCAGGTTGTTGACCATCCATCTTTTGCAGGAAAACCAACACTATTTTTCAACCTCTGTGTATATATATCTAAAAATGTAATATAATCAGGTCTTTCAGGCCAATGTAATAGAGTCAAGAGTTCTCATGAGATCTCTCTCCTCACCAACACTAATTGGATCTGGTCTCAGAGGAAGGAAAAGAATTACTGCAAAACAGTGACCCTAATCCTAACCCCAGAGCCAGTCCAAAAAGACATCATGGTTAATGGTATCTAAAGCACAGAGAAATCCAGGGTGGACGTATCATCTCCATCCTGATCCCTCCAAAGGTCATCAATGAATGCAACCAATGCCCTAACAATAATACAGTTCAGCCCAAACCCAACCTGAAGGGGTCCATCTAAATTGCTTCACCCAGGGCCTCAAAGCTAAGGGGACTAGTATCTAGAAAACAGTAAGTAATGATGGTTTCACCCCCAAAGGAAGAAAATAGTAGGATAGTATTCCTCCCATCCTTCTCAAGACTAGAGATAGAAATGGAGTGGGTGGGGGGTGAGATGTGAAGGGGACAAGGTCCCTTTCCAATCCATTGCCATTTGAGAAAGCAGATACTTTTATCCTGCCTAATTGTATGGTAAACTAAAAAGACAGGACATTTTCTCCCTCTATGCTATTTATTCATTCATTACATTTCTACAGCACTCTCCGGGAACATGAGAAATCAATTGGATATGGAAATCAAGCCCACTTGGCCTTTGCTTTTATTTGAATGAGAAAAAAACACAAACCTAGGAATAAAGAAAAGGCATGAGTAGAAACACATTTAACACAGTTCCTCACTTCATTCATGTTTCCAACTGACAAGAGGGAGGTGCTGTCAGTCTTACAGCAACAGGATTTGAAGCTATTTCATTGGTTGTGTTGGTTGAAAATCTCAACAAATAGGGAATGCCACATTCTCTATGAACAATAATCTCCATTCATTTATTTCACATATCAACCATTCGATCACTAGCAACGACTGTTTTAAAAAATATAATATCAGGTATATTATCCGGAGAGGTGTGTATGGAATCTCAATTCTACAATACAGAATCCCTCCACATTAATGAAATCTATTCTGATGAGAGTAACAGTAGATATGTCTTCAGTGCACATTGTTAAAATAAAATAAATGACATATAATTCTATTTCTATTTCACTTGAGAGACTTGTTAAAGCAAACAAAGTATATTTGGGGAGACAGCAATCTTCAAAAGGTGAAAAATATTTTAAAAGCAAAAAAGAAGTTGGAGTTCATAAAGTTTCCTTTAAAGGGAAAAGAAGGTACATATTTCATATATTAAATTTTTTTTGTCTAAATCTGACTCATTCATCAAGCAAAGGGTTAGTATAAACCCAAGTTCTCAGAAAGGAAATCAATTGGTTCCCAGTTGATTTCTAACCTGGAGGCGTGCAGGCATCAGCTGGAGACTGTACAAACGTAGAGCGCCTTTTTGTGGGCATAGGCAGGGCCATCTTCTGTTCCTTATGTTTTGCCAATGCAGCTTGCACTGCCTCTGTATGGATGTCTGAAAAATAGAAGCAAAACCATAAGAAAATAAGAAGAACACTGCATGGTAAGAGCAGAGCCTTTAATCATATGTCTAAAACAGAGGTATCCTTTTATAGCCCTTTAGCAAACTGATCATGAAGCCATATTGCAAGGTTAAACGTATAATTGCTAACAACAGAAGCTGAACAAAGTTGTATCATTTAATATATTTTTTAGGCACATCCTACACAAATTGACATAGTGTCTCTGAAAGCTTCGCTGATTTCACAGAATATGAACTTTTGTTGATCAATGGGATAGAATATTTTAAAACAAGAAGCATTTATACTTGCATGCTTTTCTGAAGAAAATTTCATGTGACTAAAATTAATTATTAAACATATTTAATGGGTAAGATTGTGGTTACAGCCAGAGTGATTTTTCCCCCCTTTAGAAATACTCTTCTTTTCTAAACCGCTCTTATTTCTCTAACCAACTGATCTAGAGAATTGGAAATCTTTTCGAATAACATGGGCTGATACTATGCTGGTTCAGTGGTGAATATAATTTCCTTTCTCATTCCTGAAGCAGGAATTTCTGGTGTAGTATATTGTATGTAAATTAAAGCTAAACATACATGATCTGATTTCTAATTCAACATTTCACACAAATTTGACGCATTCTCCACTAATGTTAACGTTTAGAATACTTCCATTTTACAAAATGAATCATACTGAGATATCTGAATTTGCAGAAACGCAAATGTCTAGATGCACAAAACGTCAATAGAAGTTGAAAACATAATACCGTGTTTCCCTGAAAATAAGACAGAAAATAAGTCTTATTTTCTTTTGACCCCCAAAATAAGTGCTTGGCCTTATTTTCAGGGAGGTCTTATTATTTTTGAGGTGCAGGAAGTAGAGAGTGTGGTCATCTCATGATTACTGCTGTGTTTCAAAGAGGGCTTATTTTTGGGGGATGGCTTAATTTAGCGCATGTGTTCAAAAGCCTGATTGGGCTTATTATCCGGGGAGGTCTTATTTTCAGGGAAACAGGGTAGTTGAAGAATACATGAAAAAAAAATGTTAACAGCCCTTTGCATCTCTTAAAGTTAAATAAAATACAGCTTTTTAGTTGGATAAATCTACAACTATTTTAACACAACTGACTGCCTGGTTTCAAAGGGCTAGTAGAGTTTTAAAATTCAACAGTAATCTGTTGAACAATATGCTCCAGAAGAACGACTTCAGCGAGATCACAGGGACCAAGGTCATAAAGTCTGCAGGAGGTTATTCAAAAATAACAGAGTTCATGCTGAATGTGCCATTTACTCAATATGACTCATTTGGGACAAGCACAATAACACAGTGCTAAGATGAAACCAACACAACGTGATTCATTCATTCATTCTGGAGCACAATAAGGAGGAACATATGGAAGCAAAAGTTCACCTTATCCAGAAGGATTTAAAAAAACAACAACTTGTGAGTTCAAGGTCCAAATACATTTGTAGCTGAAAGTGACTTTTCATATAATTCATATCAACTTGGAACTGTGAAACAGATTCAAATTCATAGCTACAGATAAAACATTTCAGTAACAGATTGGCTATTGGAATATATTATGTGAGGCACCTAAAGTAAGAATGTCACTTGTAAAGAAAGAACTTTGACGACAATTACAGATTACTTATATGTCAATAACGCTAAGAGATTCCCTCAATTTTAGGAAATTTCAGGTCCTAAACATGGACAGAATTTATTCGAATCCACTTATGGCAAAACCTGGATAATGCTCAACAATATCAAACATTTTGTACTCTGCTGAAATACTTAGATTGGCATGAATTTAAACATTTGGTTTTCAACTGTTTTGTATAAGAATAATCTTATTGAATGTGCCACATCCAGATTCCCAATATGGAATTGCATATCTGCAGCAAGAACAGAGCTGTTGCAGATGTCTATGGAGGTTCTCAATTCATCCATGTCATGGTTTCCTCAAAAGTGATTTTCCAAAAGGGGAAGAAAAAAAACACACATTTGGGACAGAGCTGATGCGGAAAATTCTTCTGCCCCGACTACCAGTATAAAAGAATTGCAGGCTATGGAATAGTTTTTAAAAGTATAAGTGAGCACCATCTTAGCAATAGCAATAACATTTAGGCTTATATATTGCCCCATACTGCTTTACAATACTCTCTGGGCAGTTTACAATGAAGAAGCAATATTTGCATATTGCCCCCAACAATTACGGTAAGTCCTCTTTTTACCGACCTCCAGAAGGATGGAAGGCTGAATCAACCTTGAGCCGTTCAGAATCAAACTCCTGGCAGTGAGCAGTGAGTTAGTCTTCAATACCGCATTCTAAACATTGCACCAGCAGGCCTCCATCTTGCAGAAAACAGGTCTCTTTTTGAGACTCCTTCAATTCTTACCAAAGTTCAAATATAGATAAAGCAAGAAGCTAATTTCAAGAAGATCAGAACTCCTCAGTAACATGTAATGACTACAAAAACTCAGGATAGAAGGAAACTGTTTCTTTTATTCATTTTTTTTTCAAAATAAGTCTGTGGACATGAAGGCGGAGGAGGGATCTTCTCCCATGTCAAGATGCAAGTTCTGTCTGTACAAAGCGAACATTTCCACAGCAGGTAGCTGTACTCCAATTCCCTTACTACTTCACAGCAGCTGGAAACAGTATATGGAAGATGTCAGAGTCACAGAGCCACTCTTACGTAAGAATATTATGTAATCTCCAAACATAATATTCATAACCAGTGAAAAGAAATGTCTCAACAGTGTGAGCTGAATCCCACCATGCTAATTTTTCTCATATGAAGTGGGACGTTAATCTTTACTGTGAGAAGCCATATGCTTGCTACCTAGCTAACTACTGTGAAAAGAAGATATTTACATTGTGTAATCAGAATATGGACTCTTGTTCAAATAAAACAAAGGTAGATATATATAAAAACATAGTTAAAAAAGCAAGTGATTTTTATATTACGACTACCAATATCAGACAGTTTTAATTAGAAAACTGATCCATAGTCATCAAGTGGATTTTGTGATTTGTAAAGTGCCTAAATATGTGCTTCCTACTAAACAACTGACTCTTCTTGAATTCTTGAAGCATCTCAAAAAAAACATCTCAAAAGATGCTTAAAGGGCATAAAGGCTTTCCCCCCCAACTATAATATGAAACTATTGAGAAATCAGTTTGTCAATCTGGCACTGTAACAAAGCTGATATCTCTGTTATACATTTACTAATGTAGCAACTTATTCAATGAGGACTTGGCATGCTGTTCATATGTAGAAATATTCATGTGCATGTGGTCGGGGACACAAATGTTAATATGCATGTGACGGTGTCATTACACAAATGCTATAATTTATGCACATGAGTCATATATTGGGATGTAACTATGCAGGGCAATTGTTGAAAAGCTTCCACACATTTTGCTGCTGCAGATATTGTTGGGTATTTTTAAAATTGACACTAAGGAAATTAGTATTTAGTAAATTATTACTAAATCTATTTACTAAATAAAACATCTCATAAATCTGAAAGTGTTTTGATCATGTATTGTATAGCATTCAGTTATACACAATTAAAGTGCAACAGGCTTTAGTTTTAGGTACCAAAAAAAGCCACAAAGATGACTTGGGAGAAACTGGAAAAACATGCTTTAAGCCCAGGAAACAGAGAAGGTGTCAGAAATAAACTGAGATTACTTTCACCCTAATTCATTGGGGTTAAGCAGGAGAGGGGAGAACTCAGGCTTTCAATATTTTGTAACCATAGCCTACATCAATCTCACTCCAGTCATATTTGAAGAGTCCGTTTGTGACCTGGTCTACCTCAGAAGACGGACGGATGCTTTCAGCTCTTCTCCTAATCTCCACTGCTGGCACAGATATTAATTTGGATCATTTTAAATATTATTATACACGAACGAAGTAAATTTACTATCATTCATAATTTGCCAACATCTAATGATCCCAGCTGGCCTTTTCTTTTTTCCCTTCTGTAGCACCCTCAGCATATCATAAATATTTTTTCTGTTTATTGTTTAGTCAAAGCTATGAAGGTTCATTTGGTTCAAAGTTCATCAGGTGATTTTGCGGCTTCCTTACCAGACCGGTAGCGTTCGTCTCTGGCTCCCCCAGAGCGTCCTCGGTGATATTTAGATGAAGATGGTGCAGGAACCACAGACGGAGTTGGTGTCTGATTGCGGGATTCTTTTTGTAAACCTGCTTCAATCCCTGTGGGAATATTTAAAAATAAAAACATTTTGTCAGGAAAGTGAAGTGGACATATTTGGGACATTGTTAACTCTAATGGTTTCACTGTGCAGCCATGTGGAGTGTTACCCTGTTTCCCTGAAAATAAGACCTCCCCGGATAATAAGGCCAATCAGGCTTTTCAGCGCATGCGCTAAAATAAACCATCCCCTGAAAATAAGCCCTCCCCAAAACACTGCAGCAGCCTTCAGGTGACTATGCTCGTCACCTCCTGCACCTCAAAAATAAGGCCAAGCACTTATTAAACACAGTATTAAACTTAAAAATGTACATATACCAACGTATGACATTCTTTTATTGAAATAGTTAAGGTCTCTGAAACAATGCTTTGAGAGATCTCCCTTTGAGTGTATGTATCAGGGGTGTCAAGGCCCGGGGGGCGGATCCAGCCAGCGGGGTGCTTAAATCTGGCCTGCGGGGCTACCCTGGAAATAGCAAAGGACCGGCCCACGGGGCCTCTGCCAGTGAAAACAGAGCTCGGGGGGGTCCCAGGTGGCCCATTAAAGCTTTTTTCGCTTGCAGAGGGTTGATGGAGTCTGCCGCATATGAAAACAGAGCTCGGGAGCCGATTTTCACTGGCAGAGCACTCAGGCCACCACAGGTGCCCCCGACCCGAGTGACATTGAGCTGGCCATGCCCACCCTGGCTACACCCACCCTGGCCCCCGAGATCAAACACAACCTTGATGCGGCCCTCAATGTTTGACACCCCTACTATATATAGCCACAATTTTAAGTAGACAGAAAGTAAATACTCAGTAAAGAAAGCAGAAAAGGTGACTAAGGCAAGGCACTTCAAATAACTTCATGAGGCAGCAGTCCAAGAATATTTTCACAATACTGAAGGTTCTATGTATAATCACAGATATATGTATGGATATATACAATAAGAATTTCTACACTTCTCGGTATGCAGACCTTTGCTTTTTTTGCTGTTTGTAATACATTTAATGATATATTCTTTCATCACAGAATAATAATCAATTTGAGCCAAATATAAATTTGATCAGAATACCTTAAAATGTAATTCCTAATATTCTTTAAGCTAAGGTCAGCAAGCTTCACAAGAATAATAGCATACTAGCACCAAAAGGCACATGACATAATGTTTTTAAACGCAGTACAATGGCTTTGTTTCAGCGCAGGAAGAGAAACAAGGTCATTCATAACTGGAGACCTTTTTTGCGTAAACAATTGCAACCTGCTATTTTTATTTTTATTTTTTTTGCAAAGCAGGCTACATATTGAAGGTGCTGGAGGAGGAGGAGGAGGGATGTATTATTTCACATAAGACTGCATATCTTGGAAATTTGCTGCACCACCATTTTAAAGGATGACAAAGTGGTTAAAAAAAAACAACCAACAAGATCTTTTCCAAGGATCGGGATGATCTTTCAAATCTTATTTCTTTTTTTATTAGAACCCCAAAATCAAAGCACCACAGCAATTTGCAAAAAAATCATAGATGGAGTTAATGATCAGGGCTCTTTGAACGAATACCAAGCCTTGGTATTGGTTCTTAGTATTAGAAGTGAACTAGGTTTACAGTGTTTGATAAACTCAAGTTTCCTGCATTTTGGAAGCTTAATTTAGGTATACAGTATTGTGGGAATAACTGCTGTTGTTGTTAATTAATGGAATAAGAAATCTTGCTAATTTATAATAAATTACAGAAGGGTAATTCTGCTGCCCTTCTGCTGTAATTCTAAATTACAGAAGGGTAATTCTTATTTTTCCACTGCCACTTTCACAATCTTAATACAAGTCATCCTCTAGTTATGATGGTTCATTCAGTCATCATCATGTTCATTTAACGACCCCACAATCCTTGGCGGGTAGAGTCTGGGCAACTGAACGGAGCTAGCAAGAGTATTTTAATGGCTGGATACCTTTCCTGTCACCAATGCGGATTTTTGTTCAGCAGATATATTCTCAGTGTGCCCAGAGAGAGAATGCCTCTACCTAGGATCGAACTCACAGCATCCTGATTGTGAGGTGAGAGCTCCACCTCTAGGCCACCGCATCACTCTTATGTTCGTTCAGTGACTATTCACTGAGCGAAGCGATTTACGACCTGTGTCCTAGGTTATAACCATTGCAGTCACATGATCATAGTTTTGGATATTGCCAGCCTGTACACACTTACAACTGGCGGAGGGGGGAGGGGGCTGTAATTCCTCCTATCTACCTATCTTACACACACACCCATCTATGCTCTTAAACACTGGGAAAGTTTCAACAGTGCAGTACTAAGCAGCCAAGCTCCCCAAGGACCAAACCCTGGCTAGCTTCCACACTGGGGCACAAGGACCTTCCACAGGAAGCTCCAAATGCTCAGGAGACTCCAAGGGCGTGAAGTAGCACGACACCCCCCCCAAATGAACCCTGGGAGGCTCCATCCTAGCCGCCCTCACTGTCCTGCCTATCATCGTGCTAATTGACCTTTACTGTTTTCTTTCTCCCATGAGGTCATCCGGCTTGGCTCTTTATCAGCAAAGATTTTTTTTTTAATATTTTGGTGTGGTATAGAATAGAATAGAATAGAATTCTTTATTGACTCAAGTGTGATTGGACACACAAGGAATTTGTCTTTGGTGCATGTGCTCTCAGTGTACATAAAAAGACAAAATACATTTGTCATCTTACAATGCCTCCTTTCCTGTGCTCCTGTGTGGGTAGGGCTGGGACACCAGAGCTGGCTTCATGGAGATTTTTTTTTTTAAAGACTTGCCCTTGTGTTCCCAAGGCTCTGCAAAGAGAGTACAGGTCTTCCAAGGCTGCGCAGAGCACCCTCGAATCCAAAAGCGAATGTTTGGGCTGCCATTAGCATTTTTTTTTCTTTGCAGAGGGCCAGGCTTGGCATGCCTCATAAGCTCAATCGTCTTAGAGGAGGAGTTAATTCTAGCTGCAGAAGGCCAAGCTGCCTTAAGAGCAAATGCATACAAAGCCAAAATCAAAAAGACAGCAGTAGACAGCAAATGCCATCCCGGCAAAGAAGCTGAAGAAATACTGGACCCCTTAGTTATCTGCTGCCGCAAAAACATCGGACAGACTGACTACAAATAACAACACGACGGAGTAGCAAGCAATGGTGCATTGGAATATCTGCAAGAAATACGGTTCGCCTGCAAACAAGATCAGGTAGGACCAAAACATCGGCAAAGTCGTAGACAATGAAGAAGCTAAATTGCGCTGGGAACTTCAGAATTCAAACAGACAATGAACACCCCGTCACCTAACATCCCAGATTTAACAACTGTCAATAAGAAAGACAGAAAAGTCTGGATAGTGGACATGACACTACCTGGAGACAGCGGAATAGAAGAGAAAAAATTGGGGAGCAAAAAAAAGCCATTAAATACCTAAAACTGTAACTAGAAGTAGAACGTGGCAATGCAAGTGAAGTTAGTTCCAATAGTAATAGGGACCGTACTGTGCTTGGATTGGCCAGTCATCTTAGAACATACAGTGTTTAGTTTTAACAGCACTGATGGTGTCAAGGTTTTCATCAGTGTCTCAAAGATGCTTTTTCAAGAGGCAACTGGACTTTCTGGTTTTTCTCTGGAAATGTTTCGCTTCTCATCCAAGAAGGTTCTTCAGCTCTGACTGGACGGTGGGGGAATCAGAGCTGAAGAAGCTT
>JANHFT010005407.1:55389-67028 GCA_032467955.1 Pseudoxenodon macrops
AGGTGCTTTGGAGAATAGCTTGACTCCCTCTTCTTTGTGGTAGCCCCTGAGATATTGGAACACTGCTATCATGTCACCCTAGTCCTTCTTTTCATTAAACTAGACATACCCAATTCCAGTAACCATTCTTTATATGTTTTAGCCTCCAGTCCCTAATCATCGTTTACTATATTATGATATTCTAGGTTCTGGGGAGAAACTTTATGCCAGCTAAAGAATTGGCAGCTGTGATTTCTCATTGTTGTGTATATAATAATAGTCATTTATTAAATTTATATGCCACCCAATTCAGAGCGATGCTGGGAGTCAAATACCAAATATGGCATTTCTTTTTACTTAAAAACTAACCCAAACATATTGCTTAGCTTTCCTGCCTTCAACTTTTTATTTTAAAATCCTCTTGTTTGCTATTAAAAAAAAAACTAATCTAATTAAGCACAAGTTATTTAATACAAACCATATTAAGCTTAAGCCTTACCCTATTTATTTAGAGGTATTCATAAAACCCTCCTTTCCCCTCTTCTTATTCTCTTCTCCAGATTCATACACAAAGCACAGGCTAAGTCCATCCGTTATGCATTAATGTGATTGCAATATGTGTTGCTATGATCATTTAAAAGGTAGAATTAGGCCATATGTTAATCTGTGACTATTTCTATGTAACAGGATTCCATACATCTAAAAATATTTAGCCCCATATTCATGACAAAAAAATATAATCTTTTTTATATCAAGATTGGAATGTACTTACTGTGGCATTGGAAAAGTGTATTTCCTTGAATAACAGTCTTCAGTATATCTACTTTTGGGGTTGCCTCTAATGCTGAAGCAAGAAGTATTTTTAAAAGATGGAGGATGGCTATCTTTTCTTAAGAGAAGTTCAGAATTACTGCTGAGGTAAACTAAAGAGATATCAAAATAGCACATCTTTGCCAACAACATGCGTTGGAGGAGCTATTACTACTTATGAGAAGAACAAAGGGAGGAAGTAATCAAACTTGTGTTGCTGGTTAATTTTTTTCTTTTAATAAACTGATACTATGTTGTGAAGATAGCTGTATTTTAAAAGCCTCCTATTCTGGGTGCTGAAGTGGGCTGCCTTGGGTATGACGGTATACATTAAAAATGCATTAAAAAAGAAATTATTTTGATAGAACATCAAGATAAATATACAGGAAAATACATGTTTAGCAAAGATGAATGTGTTGCCCTCTTCATTTGGCACATTTAAAATTAGGATTGACAGCCGAATAAAACCGTTGGAGGAGCTATTACTACTTATGAGAAGAACTAAAGGGAGGAAGTAATCAAACTTGCTGATGGCCAGACCAATCCATGTAACTGAGAATGGATTAGGGAGATAACATTATTATGTGTTCAAATTTTCACATTTCTTTTTGCCCCCCTTCCCATCCAGAAGAAAAAAGGCATGTGGTATAATGTCACAAAGTTCACATTTGGGCAATTGGGAAGCAATTGTGGGGGAATAATAATACAATAATAGTTTTAGCTGGATTGTTGCTGGTATAAATTTTGCTCACACAATCTAGTGGTCGCTAACAAATATTTAGACAACTTTCTACAGGAACTGTGGATAGGAGTTCTTGGGTGGGGAAAAGGAAGAAAAAAGAAGCAGAATTATGGAGCGAGAAACACAATATAATGTATAGAATCAGGGGTGGGTTCTAACTTACCTCGCTCCCAGTTCGCTGCTTCCCGTGCCTCGTGAGTATGCCTTGTGGGCACGCGCATACGTAGTAGAAAAAAAATCTGAAAATTTCCAAGAAAAAAAAGGCTGAAAACAAGATGGTCCGAACTGGTAGGAACTCACCTCTGTGTAGAATGGAACAGAACAGAACAGAAATAGGAATAGGAATAGAATAACAAAGTTGAAAGGGATCTTAGAGGTGTTCTAGTGCAACCCCCTGCTTAGTCAGGAAACCCTATTTCACACAAATGGTTGTCCAATCTCTTCTTAAAAACTTCCAGTGTTGGAATGTGTACATTGTGCCATTGCATGCTTTGCAAATGATTTTGAATTCCAGAGTGTGTACAGGTGAAATTCGAAAAATTAGAATATCGTGCAAAAGTTCATTTATTTCAGTAATGCAACTTAAAAGGTGAAACTAATATATGAGATAGACTCATTACATGCAAAGCAAGATAGTTCAAGCTGTGATTTGTCATAATCCACCTCTGATCTGTCTTCATGTACTTATCTAACCCCCCTTTTAGAACTATTTAAATTGTTGGCCATCTAATGGCAATGAATTTTACTTTCCGTTATGCATCTTGCTATGTCCTGAATCTTTCTATATTTACCCTAAGTTTTTTGTGACAAAAAAATATATTTTACATGTCATGTAAAATCACATGCTCCCCCACTCCAGCTTTTTCTATCATATTCCCTTTTACATATTTCCTCTTTAAGCTAAACAGTTCCAAATGCTTTTGTCTTTTTCTGAGTCTGAGCACATGTTCACACTGGCAGCTTTCCCCAGTTAGATGCCTTCAGATGTCTTGGGATTACAGCATTGAGAGTTTCCAGTCAATGTAGCCAGGGAGAACTTTAAGAATCATACATGTCTAGAGCTACTGTATTATAGAATGCTACATAAAGTTTCATGGATAAGCTATAAGTGACTGTATGTTGTAGATATATTTTCTATATTACAATAGTATTTAAAGTGGCAGAGGATTCATTTGTTGCTGGAAATAGATTGTATGACAATAGCCCTACTATTGCAATACTGCAATATTTGTCAGCTGATTTTAGATACTTTGTTGTCAACAACTTGCCCTCCATTAGTTGTAAAAACTAAGTTGAGTTTTTACACTAAGTTATTCTTGCTCTTAAACTGGGAAGAAGAAAAACATCCTGGAAGAAGACATACCAACAAAGAGAAAAACAAAATTAAAGGAAGGAAGGAAGGAAGGAAGGAAGGAAGGAAGGAAGGAAGGAAGGAACCAAAGTGAGGTACTTGGATGAGATCATCAATATAAAAAAGTGGCTAGCAAGCAAACTAAGTGCTTTCTTATAGTACATTTTTGTTATATGGAAACTAAATACAGAACTGGAAAAAGCAGGCAGATCTAACCATTCCCCATGGAAAATAATTATATCTTTTCTTGTGTGGGAAGAATGAGTCTGACTCTGCTTTACGTGTTGAGTAAATCAGATAACATTAATTTTCCTTTTTTTGTTTTGTTTTTATCATGAGTTTGAGGGAGCCATAATCATAAAGCTACAAAGAGGCATGAAGTGATCTGTAATTTATGTAAGAGGGCCCAAGAGCTGACAAATGAACAAGACCAATTGGCCTGTCATTCTGCAGGAAGATGGAGATGTATGAATGTCTCTACTTTTTGTTGATTAAAGTATGTGTAATTTTTGTATATCAGATCACTGCTGAAATAACCGATGCTTATTTTAGGGCTATTCTTGGATTCAGGAAGTATTTGAGCGGTAAAGGGTAGACATGAAATATTACATAGAAAATGTTAATTTATTGAAATCAAGAAAAGCATGGATGAGGGATGAAGAAGAATCATAAAAGCTTTAGTCTGAGGTTTTTTTCCCCAAATAATTTTCTGCTGCAAGTTTCATGGGAATTTTTTTTTGGCATACTTATTTGTCTTCTGGATCTGGAACAAAGTGCTTCTTATTTATATATCTTTTTGTAACTGCAGATTGTTAAAGCCATAAAGATAGTAGGTATCATGTTTCTCCAAGTGTAGTCAAAATGATATATGTATATTTGGAGTTTTCACTAGTTTTTTTTAAAATTAAAATTTGTTACAAAAGGAGAAAATCAGAAATGAAGCTTCTATAGAAAGTGTAAGAATGAAAAGCTGTTTAAGAACATGTAAATTGTTAATGATCCATGCTATTATGAAGACATGCAGGATTACAGCTCCAAATACCATAAATATGGTAACAGGCAGATCTCACAGGCAGAAGTCACAAATAAGGTGACTTCTGAGAGTTAATTGTTTAGGCTGAACATATTCTGCAAGTTATATTACTTCCACTTTCCTTCATTGCAATCTTAGAGCTAAGAATTAAAAAAAATTATTGAAGAAAGAAGAGTATTTGAAGCGTAGTAGTGACATAGAAATTATATTATTTGCAAGTATGTGAAAAATTCCGCAGATTCATATGTTATTGCGGAATATATATATTTGCTCCCATAAAGCCTAGTTAAAATTGGGAAAATTTATATCGCACTAAAACAACCATGGACCTTAAACACGAAGTACAAGTTTTACGTATATTCATTTCAATGAACTAGACTGATGCCATGCATGTCTTTAAACATGTTTTGTTGTGAGATAAATTGTTTGTCAAGGAGGTTATTATAAGATAAATAAACAGGTCTCCCATATTCATCAATGAGAAGCTTACTAATCTGGTTGGGTTATATAAGGGATATCTGCTAACAATATAACAGCTAAAAGAGATCTGCTTGTCCAAGTCTAATATTTATCTGAATGGCAAATATTACGGGCAAACAGAGGAGGACCATATTCTCCATTCCTAATCTGATGGCTTCCTAGAGGCATTTAGTTCAAATGATAATCAAATTATTGAGATGGAACACAGATACATAAAATAAAATAAATATTTAAAAGTGGGTGTTGGAGTAGATAGTCCTTGGAGTGCTTTGAAATGGAGGGCTCCTATGGCTACCCTTAAAATGCACTGTACAGTTTTCTTATACTCTTTAATATATCATATCAATAGAAAAAAATGACAGTATAACAAATGGAAACTGAACCCCTTGTAACATTCCAAAAACAAGGCAAGACAGCATGTATTAAAGGACCCATTTGAATACGTTTCACCTAGGAATATTTGAATATTTAGTAGTGCTCAAAGGAATGAATTGTCAGTCTTTATAATTTTTTTCTCAAAATAAATTATCACTTTTCTCTAGTGACTCTATTTATGCACACAGGGAGATGCTCTATTTTTATCACATAAACCTTTCCCAAATGGTAAACTATTGGGGATTTATATGACTAGATTTTTAATGGATTCACTCGACTCCTAAAACGAAGCCATCACAAAATAATAAAGAATAAATAGTAAAACCAAAACTGATTATTTTGGGACTGCACCTGCATTTATTTGAACTTTAGCATTATTAACAGCTCTGGATCACAGTAGATAGAAGCCCATGTGATGAACATTAAAAAAAGGATAGTTTAGGAGACATAATAGATCTAACAAAACACAACTTCTGTTTAACAGCTTAATAGACAATGCTAATTGACACTAATAAGAAAAGAATATAAATGTATATGTAGAAAATACAGTTAATCTTTTAAAAATAAATATGTGTCATATTTAAGAAACCACCATCCTCTGAATTTAGGTAAATATCATGGCTAGCTTTTTGAAAACAGGACCATTTCTCATTCACTTCTGCTTTCCTTTATTCCACATGACACTGTATGCCATAAATGTTTTTATATTTTTAATTGTTATTTTTAATTAATTTAATTAATTTTTTATTAAATTACTAAATAAAAAACCATTCAAGTAAAAGGTAAAAAGCAAAAATAAAAGCCTTGTTATGTTGTGTGAAATATCTGTTTTTGACAAACCTATGTTGGCTTTTGGTTATTACTTTGTTTGCTTCTAGGTGTTCACTGATTCGTTGCTTGATAATCTTTTCTAGAATCTTTCCTGGTATTGAGGTCAGACTGATATGTCTGAGGTTTCCTGAATCTATTTTTTTTCCGTCTTCATAAAAGGGAAAAAAATTTAAAAAAGACATTGAGAATCTAGAAAGAGTGCAGAGAAGAGCAATAAAGATGATTAGGGAACTGGAGGCTAAAGCATATGAAGAATGGTTGCAGGAACTGGGTATGTCTAGTTTAATGAAAAGAAGGACTAGGGGAGACATGATAGCAGTGTTCCAATATCTCAGGGGTTGCCACAAAGAAGAGGAAGTCAAACTGTTCTCCAAAGCACCTGAAGGTAGAACAAGAAGCAATAGGTGGAAACTAACCAAGGAGAGAAGCAACTTAGAACTAAGGAGACATTTCCTGACGGTTAGAACAATTAATCGGTAGAACAACTTGCCTCCAGAAGTTGTGAAGGCTCCAACACTGGAAGTTTTTAAGAAGATGTTAGATAACCATTTATCTGAAGTGGTGTAGGGTTTCCTGCCTAGGTGGGGTTGGATTAGAAGACCTCCAAGGTCCTTTCCAACTCTGTTATTCTATTCTATTCTATTATGCTATGAGATCATACTAACACTCCTTCCACATAAGCCCCAATAAAGGTTTAACATATTTTTTTTTTTAAGAATGCACAAATCAGAATTCCTTCAAAACCCCATCAAATCTTATTCCTATTTCTGTGGCTTTTAACCACCCTATGATCCATTATCACAGCCCTCTCAGATATCAGGTGATTGTCAATCTTTGGTTTAGGTTATTGCTTTTCTTTCCAAATATATCCATTTATTATATTGATAAAAGTACTTATAAGGAAAGAACATGCTTCCCTTTATGCTGCCAGTTCCTATTTAACACCTGTGGGGCAGATGTTCCTACTCAGGTTGTCTTCATACTTTCCCACCACAGATGCATAAGATTATTGTTTACTGGTATTATTTAATGTAAACTATGAGCATTCTTAACATCTGAAACATAACACGTTGATTTCCCCTTGATCACAAAACAGCTGCACAAATCCAGGAACAGATATAGCTGCTTCCAAGGGTTGCTGACAGAGCTACATGCACCTGTATATTCAGTCTAAATCTCATGTTCCTCCTCAAAATCAAAATGCTACCAAACCCTAAACAAAAATGATTTATGATATTTAAATCAGACATGTCAAAATCAAGGCCCATGGGCCAAATCTGGCAGTGATATGGTTAGATCTGGACCACAGAGCCACTCTGTAGATGATGAGGGACCAGCCCCCACCACTCTGGCCAACCCAGTCCAATTGCGCGCTCCTCCTAGATGCACAAATAAGCGGCGAGCGCACTGGCTGGCGGTGCCCGGCAGCAGTTGCAGCTTTTGGTCTCTTGGCTGGCAGCGACGGGCAGCTAGATGTGAGTCCAGGGTGTCAAATAAGCCGCACTCGGCCCCGCCCCACCCCCTGCCTCACCTCACCCTGCTGCAGTGACACCAGCAGGAGCCCCACCACTGTGGCTGAAGAGGGAGTTGCAGATGCAGCACCAGGTAGAATGAATTGTCCTCACATTGCGTTTGCCAGTGCAAGTTGTTCTGTCCCAACCCAGCCGTCCTGAGTCATTCGTGCCCAGTGGATATCCCTGGTTTACATTTTCAGAGATCTCCGTCCACTTCATCAGCTGGTTGAAGCAAAAACATCAAAACATAACGTGGCTATCCTGGAAAAATAAATTAACAACGCTGGGTATGTTACACAATATACAGAGATGAATTTCCATTGCCTAGAACGTACGTGACAGAACGATAGCATCTTCTGAAAATACTGTGACTGTGAGTTGGCTTTTTAGAGCGCAAGGTTAATAAGTGAATAGTTAAACTTTCTATCTCAGGTGAATACATATGAATCTTTTATTGATGCTTTATAATTGCAGACCTAATCTGAGGTGATTTTTTTTTCTAGAAAAGAGCAAATTGGTCAGAGAAGGATCAACAACCACAGAAATAGTTCTTTTCTTTTGAATGCCATAGCCCCTCGGCCTCTGCATAGTCTGAATGGACTCATTGTTTATTATTAATGATCTATTGAAGGGGGCAAAAGAACCCGCCACAGATTTAGTCTTTATATTTGCTACTCAGTATGTCTGGCAATTGACTATACAATAAAGCAGAATACTGGTTAGACTGAAGTCATGTGAGAGTCAATTCAGTAATCCTTTGTGAGTCATGTGAGAGTCAATTCAGTAATCCTTGTGGTGCAACCGGAACAATCTTGCACTAAACACACTCAAAACCGTAGTAGAAACATTCATATACTACCACCTCTTGCAATACTAGACAACACAGTATCAACAGTAGAGTCATTCAAGTTTCTAGATTCTATCATATCGCAAGACTTAAAATGGACACCTAACATCAAAAACGTCATAAAAAAAGCACAACAAAGAATGTTCTTTCTGCGCCAACTCAGGAAGCTGAAGGCTGGACTTTCACAGATCAAGCAAAGAAGCTCAGAGGAGTAGAATGAACGTAGAAATGGGTTCCCAATCTGGTGTGCAAGATGAAATGTCAGAGTGTAAAGTGGCTTGTGTCCCTTACTGACAAGTCACAATTACATGTAGCCCTCGACTTATGACCACAGGTGAGCCCAAAATTTATGTTGCTATGTGAGATAGTTGTTAAGTGAGTTTTGTCCCATTTTATGACCTTTCTTGCCACAGTGGTTAAGTGAATAACTGCAGTTGTTAAGTTAGTAACATGGTTATTAAGTGAATCTGGCTCATTGACTTTGCTTGCCAGGAGGTCACATAAGGGAATCACATGACCCTGGGACCCTGTAGCCATCACAAGTACGGTTCAGTTGCCAAGTGTTTGAATTTTGATCAGATGATCATGGGGATACTGAAACAATTGTAAAAAATGATTGTAAGTCACTTTTTTCAGTGCTGTTGTAACTTTGAACGGTTACTAAATGAACCGATGTTATGAGGATGAAAATTCATTCTCCGAGTTTTTGGGTTGCTTTTCGAACATTTCATTATCAGGCTAGGTAACATCTTCAGTGGAATGACTGGCCCAAAGTAATCCAACTGACTCCATGTCCAAGGTGGGACTAGAACTCCCCATCTCCTTGTTTCTAGCCTCATGCCTTAACAGATAGTCCTTGATTAATGGCCGCAATAGATCCTGCCAATTGCAAAATTGTAAAGCAAGTAAAGCATGATTCAGCTGATTTTACAATCTTTTTTGCAGCAGTCGGTCAATGAATGTGGTGGTTGTAGAGAGTATGCTGTAGTTGTTAAGCGAACACCACCGTTGTTAAGCAAACTCATTGTTCAGCATGAAATGTTTTTGCTGAAAACCAAAGTAAATGTTGGCTTTTGACAAAAACGTCATACATCACAGGGTGGTGGAAATAGTTGTAAACGTGTGGACTGGTCACTGAGCACTTGAAATGCAGTGACATGACCGTCTGGTGGGAAGAGGGGCAGCCATTGGAACTGAGTTGTAAATACCTTTGGGGGGGGTGTCTGTTGTAATTTTAAACCATTATTAAGTGACCAGCCATAAGTCAAGGACTATCTGTACATCAAACTGGATATCTGCCTTTAGGTGGTATTATTTAATGCCGTTTGTGTTTCTCTCTATAAATATAGACTTATTGCATGTTTAATCCTCCAGTCCTGTGAACACCTATCACTGCGATGGCAAACCTATGGCACATGTGGCCAAAGTGGCACGCATGTCTCCTGGCATGTGCGGCCCTGCCTGTTTGTCTTCCGGGTTTCTGGCATGCATGAGTGCCCGACAATCAGCTGTCCTCCACACATGCAGCAATGCCGAAAACCAGCCTGCATATGCATGCCAGCCAGCTGATTGTCGGACACGCATGTGCGCTAGAACTCGGAAGTTCAGCTTTTCCAGAGCACGCTCCCTTCGTGCGTGGGCAGTGCCGAAAACCAGCCTGTGTATGCACGTCGGCTAGCTGATTGTCAGGCACGCATGCGCACTTGAACCTGGAAGTTTCCACGTGACTTTTTCGATACTCAGTGCCAAAAAGGTTCCCGATTACTGGCCTATCAGTTTTCCCGAAGTAAAAACCATGCAGCAGCACCAATACAGCAATGCAGCCTTCTGCCTAATTGAAGCCAGTGGGCACTTGGCTATCTACGGTTTTAATAACAGATTGCTTAGCATCTTGGCAGCTGAACTGCGAGTTGTCCGTATTGAAAAGCTGAGAATCTGAGACATCAGGCAATAAAGCTGTCTGGGTGCTCTTCAGGCAGCAGTTTTGCACAAGGATACCACCTTCCTGATGATGCTGTTTCATGTGTGAATGAGCAGCAAGTAGCCTCCTGGCATGGAGTCTGGCTGCACAGAATGATAATCGTACCGTTCCACTTGAAGCTAGGGACAAGATGGAGCAATGCGCTGTCTAATTAAACATGAATACAAAGATGGTTCCAGTCAGTGAGTCATAAATGTTAATGGGACTTGTAAGCATAAATCACTTGCGAGCCAAACGAGGAACTAATCCCATAAATTCCACCCTTAAATATTCTTGATGTTGGCCAAGATTGGAGAGGCCTCCCATTCCCTCCATACCACTTCCCAGCACTGGCATAATGAGTTTCTGGTCACAGTTTTGTAGTAATTGGCGAGAAAGAGTCCCATTTGTGAGCCTAGATCAACCAGAGAGTGTGTGTTTTTCTGGACATAGCTCTGCCTGCTGTACACTGTTGTATGACAACTGCAGAAGGCTTACAGCTACAGCAGGGGGGTATCACTGTGGAAGGAGAACAATGATTAGCCCATCTGTTCCTGCAGAGCTGAGGCCAGGGAAGCGGGCAGGATGGGGGAAGGGGTAGCGAGCAGAAAAAAGCATCTCTCACACAGGTGTCTCTGGAAGAGATTGTCTCTTCCAGGTGTGGTGGGGGAAAATGAACACATCTGCCCTTACACACACACAGACAGAGAGAGAGAGAGACACACACACACACACACACACCAGCCTTCTTGCTGAGTCATTTTAAATCATCCAGTGCTGAATTTGTCCTGTTAGGCATAGTTAAACAATTGAAAAGAAACAGGAATTTCTGTGGTGATTTTCTCCTTTGGTTTCACCTTGTTTTGTTGGCTTCAATCATTTGGAGGGAAAGGATTTTGAGCGAAATGGAAGCAGCGGGAAAAGGAAAGAGGTGGGAGATGGACAGAAGGTTGCTAAGCTCCTGTGTTTCCCCCAATCCTGGAATTACAATAGACCCAGAGAAGTGAACCACGGGTAGAGATCATGTTCCCTGGCCCTCTTTCTTACTAGAAGTGATGCTTTTGGAGCTGGTGTTTGTAGCAACAAAAATATGTACATTTCCATTAGAGTGGGCGTGTGCTTATGAAGTTTAACTGAAGCCTGGACTTCAGAAACGATCCTAGCAATCTCTTTTCTCTTTTTCAGATTCATCCGTCTCTTACTTCAGGTCAGTTCAATTTTGTCCATTCTGGCCTTCAGCCAAGCTTTTTGTAATAGGTTCTTTTTCAGTGAAAATCCTGCACTTCAGTATCAATATACAGGTAGTCCTTGACTTAACAACCATCCGTTTAGTGATCATTTGAAGTTATAATTCCAATAAATAAATTCCAATAAATAAATAAACCAGCACTGGAATCACAGTCATAAGTCATGCCAGTAATTAAGTGGGTCACTATGTAACTGTGTCGGACTGTGCAAGTTTTTTGCAGCAGTCATTAAGCAAATCCATTATATCCAATTAGCATTTTTCGCCAGAAGTAAACACTAGTTTCCAGCCAAAATGACATAAACTATGGAATACTTGGAATACTGCATTCAGTTTTGGTCGCCACGATGTAAAAAATACGTTGAGACTCTAGAAATAGTACAGAGAAGAACAACTGGAGGCTAAAACATATGAAGAACGGTTGCAGGAACTGGATATGCCTAGTTTAATGAAAGTAAGGACTAGGGGAGA
>JANHFT010005407.1:73295-83350 GCA_032467955.1 Pseudoxenodon macrops
CGTCCCATGCATGGATGCTATCTCCACCCCATGAGAAGGAGCGTATCAGGTAGGACCAACGCCCCTTTTCTCTGTCTTTCCTCTTTCCCTTTCTCCCTTTCTGCGCCCCACCCCCTCGAGCTCCTTTTTTTGCTGGAAGAGGGCTGCAGGAGGCTTTGCTCTTTCCAGGCCAGCCCCGGGGGTCAGATCTAAGCACCTCATTAGCCAGATCTGGCCCATGAGCTTTGAGTTTGATACCCGTTGCCTAAGATCCAAAGTAGCTAACGGGCAAGCTAGACAAAGAGTTTTTGCTTCCAGAGACTAGGGATAAGATGTCCCTTCATTTCCTTTCCATCTACAAAGTCTGATCACTTCATACTGGTAATAGCTGTACTCAGAGACAGCAGGCTGGTTTAAGCAGCTTAAGACAAGAAGCATGGTGTGTGCTGCTGTTTCCAAGATCACCCTGCTGTCTCTTGCGTCTGCCTAGGAATAGAACCAAAGCAGAGGGCAGGACACCAGCAAGAACGATGCGCTATTAAGCATTTCATAATAGGAACTCTGCTGGATTAGATTCGTGCTCCATCTGGTCCACCAACCGATTTCACTGACGGCTTATTAGCTGTCTCTTTAAAGCCATCAGACAGGATGGGAAGAGTTTATCCAGAGCACTTCCAAAAACTGCCCAGTTATTTTCCTCTGTCTTCTACCCACCCCACAAGGTAGTCTTCTCTCGCTTAGGGATGGAAACAGAGTTGACTTTACAAATGAAAAGCCAACAATTATTTTACTATTTAAAATTAAAATAAAGGTAATGAAGGAACTGCTGAATATTTTTCATTAATGAGGGATCCTTGGTTCTCTCTGAGCTTAGGGTAATGAAACGTTTGCAAGAAAACTAGCAAGTTCATAGAGCACCAACCCTGAGCTACAAACGTTCTCCGTTATTGGTATTTTTCATTAATAAATTAACTTTTTTTAAAATTTCCATTGAAATTCAAATCTCTTAATTTTTAGCATGACTCACCCTGAGCACCAGTTTCTCAACTGAGGAGCATGGACTATAAAGTTATGGAAAAACTAAGAAAACAGGATCTTAGAAACGGAGGCAGCTACTATTCAACTTGATAAAGAAACTAAATATATAAATAAGAGTGGGACTAATGAAACGTGCAAATGTGTATATACCGATGTAAATAATTGTTTATAAGGAAGAAATTGTAAAATTTCTCGTTTTTATTTTTCTGTGTTGTCTTTTAATTCTTTAATAAAAATCTTTTTAAAAAAGAAAAGAAACTAAGTAGATTCCCAGTAAGATCTTGTTTGAATTTCTGGCATCTCTGCAGTGAGGACAGCAAACTTTGAATATTTTTTTAGTCTGCAGAATTTCTGGCAATGGCCATTCTGGATATTTGTTTTCAAGATGTTTTTCAGATGCATTTTGTTCCAGATCATAGAACTAATAACAACATCCATGAGGATAAATGAAGAGTGATATTAGTGCAGGGCCACAGGTAGCTGCCAATTATCAAATTCTACGATCTTCGTTGTTAATTCTAAGTAAACCCAAAGAACACTATCTTCTATTTCAGATATTTCAAAGTTTTGGGATTCCTAGAGAAGCACAAGCACTTCCCTAACTAATCTGTACTTAGTAACAAAATTACCTATTGGGAGAGAATGTCTAGGTATATATTTAGCAGTGTCAGGCCTGGAAGCCATATTTTGTATTGGGCCTTCAGACCTGACACATTTACTACTGTGAGAAATTGGGAGGGGGAATTGTGTGGAGCATGGGTGATATAAAGTCATAATAACATTCCTTTCTCAGAGGTTCAAGGACATCTTGTTCTACACGTGGGTTGCTGACAGTGTCCACAGGATGGACACTGTGTCAGGATGGACACGCACAAGTCCATGTGATGGACTTGTGGGTGTTGGACAGGGACTTGAACTTTCCTTTGGGTGGGGAAACCCTGGAAGCTTTCAGATTTGAGTTTTCCCAGATGTGCCAGTATGACATCTCTAATAAAATATAACTTTGAGGAAACTCAAGCCTTGGAGTTTTCTTTTGTTGGGGCAGTGGTGAAACCCTACCAGTAAACCCCAGTTTGGATGAATCAGTAGCAGCTGTGGTGGGTGGTTCAGAGAACCGGTAGCGCTGGCAGTGCAAGGCTCCGCCCACCCACCTGAACGCTGTAACTTACAGGTGTTTTTACCCTTTGCACATGCGCAAAGCCTTTTGTGCAGAGGGTGAAAACTCGTACCCAATGTGACAGACTTCAAGTGCCCAGAGCATGGACGTCCGAACCAGTAGGGAAGGTAAGTAGATTTCACCACTATTTTGGGAGTATTACTTGGAACCCTGAATTAACCCAAATCTTGACAAGCAGTGAATTGATAGACCGGAGATAAGCAATTTATGGATTCCCCCCAAATCCACGATTACCCATTGTTCTTCAACTCCTTCCAAGCATATCATTTAAGAATGAAAGTAAACAAAACATTTGTTCACATAGTACAAAATTAATATTCGGGATTAATTGACACAAAATATAGGAATGCCTACTGGCATGCTACTAAATAGCTATAAGAGGCTATATACAATAAATATGATAGGAGAGACAGAGAAAGAAAGAAAGACAGAGAGAGAAAATAGACAGACATATGATAGAATACATTAATGGAGGACAGGTCTATCAAAATAGCATGTTTCCAAATACTACTCGCAAAGAAAGAACCATGAAGGAGGGATATATGTCCACTTTCTACTTGTGAGCAGCTCAGAATCATTATAAGAAAAAAATATTGGCTAAGAATGGGTTATGAGATGACCCAACAGGGTTTTCCTTATGTTCTTAGGATTCTTCTCCTTTTTCCTAACATTCCTGCACATGTTCAGTACTTTTTTCCCCAAACAACCAAAGTGCCCTATTTAGTTTTAAGTCATGTAAGAAGGCTACTCAATCAGTCGCCTTGATACATCTGCACAATATTTTGTACATAACCAAAATTATGTCTTGCTGATTTTAGTTACCATGGATGACAGGGGTCCACTTTCTACTACCTTTAAATTTGGATAGGTTCTGTGGGAAAACGAGACTGTATGTGCTTTAATACATGTAGATGATATGTTGAAGGAAGAGGGATTAGCTAAGTGAGTAGGCATAATTATTTTTTAAAGAGGATGTTGATTCTTTCCTGTTTAAAGAAAAAAGAAAAAGAATTGAGACCTTCATATGTATTTTACTGCACCGTCAAATTGAATTTTTTTATAGTCTGTCTCCAATCTTCCAGTCTCAAAAAGTTGCAAGACTAGAGACACACTAACTATATCCCACAAACCATCTGCAGCCTCTTCCCATTCTCCAAGCTATAAATCAATGGCTAATGGACTGGATAAGGACAAATGACTCAAGCTTCAACCAAGCAAAAGAAAAGCAGATAAAAGAATAGAGATTCAACTTATACTGGATGAGATTTCTTTCACCTTAAAGACTCATATTATGGAGTTTATATGTATTTCTGGATTAAAACTGAGTCTAGATGTCCAGAGTTTGAAGATAGTTTAGCAGTGAATCCTTATTTCTAAGTCTTAGAGCCAGACATGAAAAGATGATGGCAAAAATAGAGCTCTTAACACCAACATCCAGTACAACTTGTTCATATCATACTCAACCATTAGTTAGTGTAACATTTGAATACATCATCTCCTTCACTCAGTTTCCAGGGCTTAGATATGTCTGCTAAAAAGCATAGCAGAGATCTAAGGGTTTCAATGAAACAAGGATTACTTTGTGTTTTGGACAACCAAAAGGGCAATATCAATCACGAGTAACAATGCATTGTTTATTATTCTTGTTTTTAAAAGGAATCATCTTTAAATTGATAGACTGTATCTGTGAACTTGTCCAGGGCTACAATAGTGAGGCAAAGTTCTGATGAAATCTTTCCATGTTCCTTTTGCCCTATTACTAGAACAATTAATTAAAAATGGTAAAGCTGAGCCTATTGATTCATTTAGCTCTTGGAAGCTTAATGAGGTGTAAATTCTACTGGCAGCTGCATAGTGGAGCTGTCAAAGTAATTTATATCAATTGATGTGATTAGTACGGGTTCTCAATCACACCACTGTTGCTCCCTCCAATCTGTCATATTCTGAACGGAGCAATTTAACTGTTGAATTTCTGTTCGGCTGGATCCAATTTTCTCTGGATTATGCTAATGAGGTTAGAAATTTGACGTTAAAAACATCAGAAGTGCCAGACTGGAGTGACCCAAAGACATATAAATACGTGATATTCTGTTCCAACAGTTGCCAAACAGATGGTAGTGGGAAGCACTTATGCAAGTCAACTATTACTAAATTTACTGCAGAGATTATGTACTGATCTTAACTAGTGGCTATTTGATGGTCTTGTGCTCTATGAATTTGTCTAGTATATTTTAAAAGAACAAAATGTAGACAGTCATTACACCACCAAGTGTGTGAAAGCTTCTATTGGTCTGTCCTGAATCTCATGTCGTTTACCTTCATTTTGATGTCCCAAGTTCTTGCATTTTGCAAGAAGCCGAATATTTCCTTTGTCATGCATTATTTAATACTCCTCTGTCATTCCCCACATTTCTTCTACCCATAATTCCTGCTCAACAGTTAGAGGTATGCGACGCTCATCCCTGCTATATTTTTGCCTTTATAGCTGCTTTTCCTAACTGTATTTTTAAACATAAAAATAACTTTCTTTTTAGAAAAAGGGAACAATTTCTTGACCAAGCCTTTCTGCCTTGCTTCTAAACTTGCCTAGATGCTTAATTATTATATAGATGCCTTTTCACTGGGCCAAGAAACCTCAGTAACAAAAATCCGTATTATGTTTCAAAGAATTTCGCTGCTCTGTAATTGACTTCCTTTTCAGCTTCTTTCAAAGCTCCATTGGCAAAGTTCATATTTATTACTCCTATTCATTTACATGTTTAACCCTATTCATTTGCTCTGGATTGTGAGCTCCTAGAGAAGGATAAGCAATGCAATGAATATTTAAATACTGACTCCATCCCCAGGTAATTCAGAATCTCATTGGAAGAAGGAGTAATTCTGAAGCATTTGCAAGATGAAGATGGTCCTGATATGTGATTTGGACTTGGTATTTTATACAGACACATACACATATAGTGCATTCAGAAAGTATTCAGACTCCTTTCACTTTTGTCAATTTTGTTGTGCTGCAGCCTGATTCTACAGTGGTTGAAATTCATTATTTTTAAGAGAAGTGACAAAGAACATGGCAGTCACTTGACTGAGCGCCAGAGATCCTGTGTGGAGATGGAATAGAGTTCCAGAAGGACAACCGTCACTGCAGCCCTCGATCGAACAGGGCTTTGTGGCAGAGTGGCTAGATGGAAGCCTCTCCTCAAACACATGAAAATCCACTTGTAGTTTGCAAAAAAAAAAAACTAACAACACCTGAAGGGCTCTCAGATTATGAGGGACAAACTCCAAGTGGGCTTTCATGTGTTTTGCACTGAGGAGAGGTTTCCATCTAGCCACTTTGCCATAAAGCAGTTCGATTGAGCTTCATAGATCGAAGGGTCTTTGCTGTGAATCCTCTCACAGTTTATGTGAGGGAAGGTAGTAAGGAGGAGGATACCCAGCAGGGAGGGCTGCATTGCAGAAGGATAAGAGACAACTCACTCCAGACATCATGTGTGAGAGGAAGAGGATGAAGGCAGTCCCTCCCTAATGATTCCCAGACTATATTGTAGATCAGGGCTGTCAAACTCCCAGCCCGTGGGCCAGATGCGTCACGTGCTGGCCACGCCCACACCCAGTTTAACAATGTGGAAAAAACATCCCGATACATCACATGACACTGCCGTGACGATGTGAGTTTGACATCCTGTTGTAGATGCAAATAGTAGAGTTCTTAGTGTGGAAATATTCCGTCCATAGGTGTGGAAACAATAAAGAACTCAGCTTGGAAGAATCACTGTGTCTTTCTTGGCTTTGGGGCCTGACAGGTTATATCTTTAAGAAGCTATTTGCTCACATTTTTATCATAGACATATTTTATTTTCCATCTTTTTCTTCTTCCCTGTTTTAACAGCTTGGAAACCAAGGAGTAGAGAGTGTTGGTTTCAGTTGCCTGTTTGGATTCACTATAAAACTCAGTACTGACAGCAGTGTTCTAAATAATGGATTGTAAGATATGAGGAATAAAGCATAAAGTTAAAAGCACATCCAATTCAGAGGTGGATCCCTACCGGTTCTATCCGGTTCTATAGAGTAGGTAGTAACTCCACAATGACATCATGGAGTCGGTTCTGTCGGTGGCTCCGTGGGTGCCACCATTTTGGATTTTGCTTCTGCACATGCGCAGAAGCTTCTAGAAGCTAGAAGCTGCACGTGCGCTCGCTCGCGTGCTTTGCGCACGCGCTCGAGGCATGACCCAGAGCGAACAATTCAGAACTCACCTCTGACCCAATTGCTTCCCTTCAGCAACATTTCATTGAGACATTGAGAGAGCTTCCTTAGGCACGGGTGTGTGAGATTCTAAGAATGTTAAGATGGCAGCTGTGATCACATGAATGGAGCCCCACCCATTTTCATTCGTGGCCTTGACTACCATCCTGACTACAACATCTATTTATAGGTATAAATTAGATGCCAATTTTGGTTCCTAACATATAAGTAAAGAAACCCTAGCCATCATTTCTTTACAGTGGGGATGTGTGCTGTTAGTCCACTGAGTAAATTACTTACTCCCTGTACGCTTCCTTCATGACAGTTGTAATAGATACCTGGGACTGCCTGTATATATCATTTCCAAATGTTTACTTTTGGACTTTGATTTTTATTTTTCACACGGTTTGAAACCTCTATCTTTTACTCAGTGAATGATGACCTTCTATGAAGGGCATCTACATGCTTATTTTTAGAATACTTGTACTTTAATCAATGACCGTTTGATCGAAGTATTAATACAACACTTTGTCTGTGGAGGTATCATTCTTTTTTTTTCCTGAAACCAGAACAATTAATTTTACAATATTAAAAGGTGCTGCTCTCGAAACACAGTTATCCTTCCACAACTACAGTATTTAAGTACACCATTAAAAGAAGACAGCTGCATACTGGTATGAGTTGAGGTGAACTTCCCTACAAATATTAGCAATGTCCAAAAGTCACAAATCTTCTCATATCGCACCATTTCAAATCTCTGCAATTTTGTCAATAAAATAAATATATGTTGAAAGGATGGCACATGGCACTTTATTTGTTTTAATAGGCATATCTAGCTCCCTTTCTAGTGGAGTTTTTAAAGCAAGTGCCAGTTATTTAGAATCAGGCAGGCAATTCACACAGGGATTGCCCAAAACAAACAGTTATTCTTGGCTTCGGGCAGCCTCTTCTCAATGCAAACATGTTATTCTGTGCTCTGTGACCTCCCGCCAGCAGAGATTCCCTATGTGAGGCACGTTAGGACCTTAATTTTCAGTATCCTTTCAGCAGCATTTTGTGGTGATTTCATTCTCCTGTGAGATTGCTGGAAAAACCACTAAGGGAAGGCAAAAGCCAGATCAGGTCATAGAATTAAGAGGGAGATACAGTATTGAAAGCTGACCAGTTAGACAGTCTCCAGACTCTAACCTTGGGGGGAGGAAAGCAAGGGATTTCCCCAGGCTAGCTTAGGGGTGGTGCTTTTATTCATCTCAAATGTCACTAAATAGCATACAAGCTTTTGGGTTTCTTGTAATTCACCCAGAGTCACTGAGAGTGAGTGGTGGGGGAGAAGAGAGGAGAGGAGGCTGTAATAGATGGATGCCTATATCAACCCTCTAGCAGGTGACTTCTTTCCATGTCCTGAATGAAATACTCTAGGACAGTGATAGCTTCATGTGCACACACTTGTCTGGGACGCGCCCCTGAAGACGAGCTGCCCAGTGGGCATGCACATGCTGGAAAATGAAATTCTGGTTTCCGACGCATGCATGACCGCTGGCCAGCTAGTCTTCTGGTTAATGGCACACATGTGCACATGGCAATGGCTGGCGTGCACGCTCATGCTGGAAAACGGAAGATCAGTCTTCCAGTTTTTGGCACTGCCGCATGTACGAAGGCCAGCTGAGCATGCACAACAGAAACCTGGAAGAGGAACGGGTGCCACCACACATGGCAGGTGACATGGCTACGTGTGCCACTTTGGGCACGTGTGCCATAGGTTAACCATCATGGCTCTAGGATATGCATGTTGATTAACACCATCATGGCTCTAGGACATGCATGAGGTCTGAGGCTTTCTCGGTTGTTGGGACAAAGAATCCAGAAAATATTCATTGGCTCTGATTTTTGGAAATATAGATTTAGCAATTAAATTTGTTTGTAAAATGTAGAGTCCTCTTGATAGGTGGAAAGCATGAGAAATCAACCAAGCTATCTTTGTACTAACAAAACTCATTATAATTTAAGCTTTTAAAAATACCTTTTCAAGAATGATAAGAGATGTTAGGTGAACTAGCGCCTTGAGTTCCTATTATACCAAGCAAGATACACATGAGACAGGAATGAGATTTACTTTAGAAGAGTTAATGGCAGCACACTCACATGTCATATCCTTCCCAAGCTACTAGAAGATTGGGTCAGCTCGATGCTTCCTTATGGCTGACCTAGGTCAATTCTTCAGTGACAAAAAATAAAGCCCAGCACCTTATGAGGGATTGTTTTGACCGTAAGCCAAGCCAGTGTCAGTCAGAGCTGGGATGACTGCAACCTGTCTGAAAGCACTCTAAATAAATCACTGGGGCCATTTACACCCACGCACCCTTCAGCTATGAGTAGACTATTTGAGAAGAAGGAGTTGAGTGCCAGCAGGCTGAGTCTGCTTTGAGGGAATGAAAGATTACAGCGATCAGCTGTGTGAGGAGAAGAGATTTTTCTCCATCTGTCCATCCTCCAAGTCCTATTTCCTCATAAACTATTCCCTCAGTCACAGAGAAAATTGAAGTTGTTCAGAAATGAAAAAGATATTTAGCCTGCAAATCAATGAATATCTGACACAGTGACTGACTTCCATGGAACATATGGGAAGCAGTCAGCTGAACTGATGGATTTTCTGCATCCTTCTCCTGCTGATACTTTTGCTTCTTGCTCCTTTTGAAATGAGACTTTCACAACAAGCCAATCCTTCTCACAAATTCATAAGAGAAAGTTTCCAAGTAAGACACCTGAGAACTTTGAAAATCCAAGCTGTATGGTCTTATTACCCAGCCCAGGAAAAATGATGTTAAGACCCTAATTTGTTTTGGTTGCTATTGTTTAATCATGACATTTTAAACCAGTGTGTGTTTATTTAAACCAGAGAATGTGCAACCGGAAACCTCAGAGCCCGCTCGTTTCCTGAAAGTGTTGCACATATTGTAGCCCCAGAATCTAACCCAAAGTTGCCACCAAATAATATTTTTAATGTAGCATATGATAGAAAATTATTAAAGACAGAGAACTATGGCTTTAAAGGTATGCAACTGTGAATGATCACAAATCTAGGCATTGAATAAAGCAAGTTGACATATTGCCCTGACAGACATGCTAGACTTACATCCAAATGAATTACATCCAAATGAATATGAATGCAACTCTGTGAGAATTTCTGATTGAATGTCTGAAACTGCACAGAAGAAGATGTGGAATTGAGCGGGTAGCCCTGTTCTCTCCTCACATTACTCTCTCCTTATATTTGGCCAAACGATGAACAGGACAATAATAAACAAATCACAAAAGCATGCAACGTCTGTCAACCCCACTACATATAAAAAAGATGTTGAGACTAGAAAAAGTGCAGAGGAGAGCAACCAGGATGATCAGGGGACTGGAGACAAAACATATAAGGAGCAGTTGCAGGAACTGAGCATGGATAGTCTAGTGAAGAGAAGGACCAGGGGAGACATGATAGCAGTGCTCCAATATTTGAGGGGCTGCCACAGAGAGCTATTTTCCAAAGCACTTGAAGGACAGACAAGGAATAATGGATGGAAACTGATCAAGGAGAGATTCAACCTAGAAATAAGGAGGAACTTTCTGA
>JANHFT010005409.1:0-10259 GCA_032467955.1 Pseudoxenodon macrops
GAAGGACTGCAAACCTGGCACTAGACGCAGCTTCAGAGGATAATCCAGGGCTGGAAGGGACCTGGAGGTCATCTAGCTC
This sequence comes from Pseudoxenodon macrops, assembly GCA_032467955.1. Classification (NCBI taxonomy): domain Eukaryota; kingdom Metazoa; phylum Chordata; class Lepidosauria; order Squamata; family Pseudoxenodontidae; genus Pseudoxenodon; species Pseudoxenodon macrops. The sequence continues at coordinate 80 of JANHFT010005409.1, forward strand.
AACTCTGCTCCAGCAGGACATTGTTAAAGTGAGCTTCTGTCTTTTGATCCCCCAGTCACATGACCACATAGCCACACCCGCTCAGTCACATGACCACACCAAGCCACACCCACAGAACCAATAGGGAAAAAAATAGATTTCACCACTGGTCCAAGGCAATACTGTCTGAGATTAAATACTCAGTACATCTCAACTGCTTCTTATCAATTTAACCCAATCTTGATACCCTGAGAAATCATTGTTGTGGCCCACCAAGCCACTGCCACCAAGCCACACCCATAGAACTGGTAGTAAAAAAAACTGAATTCCACCACTGCTGCTCTCAATAATTAGCAGGTGAAGTTTGGAAAAGATTACTGACTTGAAAGATTATGTGCTCATATCCCTAACTTTTTAGAATCAAATCTAAAATGCTACACAGCATAATAAAATAAAATAGCATTTGAATCTGAAAGGTGTGCCCTGTAAGATTAGATAAAAGCTATTTGAACTAATGGCCTGCATATTATGGGAAATAAATGAAATGAAAGGATATTTGAAACTCCATTGTCAAACAAGTCTGATAATTTAGATGTAGGAAGCTAGTCTGTTCATAAATATACATTTTTATCTTTGTGAAGCAGCTCAGTCCATTGAGGATTCTGTAGAAATGCCAGAAATAAGAAACCAAAAAAGAGGAGGGTCTATTTCCATCTACTGGAAATCCAGTTACCTCAATGGATCCAAAATTATTATGATCAAAGAGCTCTGCCTTCAGCCATAAAAAAAGGGATTTACTCCATGGGAGACCAAGAGGTCATTACGGCTTGAGAGGAAATACCCACAGAATCTCAAAAGTCTGGTATTTAGATGACACTGGCATTTAAAAACAAATTGAACCCAAAAGATAGAAGGGAAAACTTCACATTACCAGAAGTAATTTGTTCTTTTGTATATTTAACAGGTTCAGCATGAGGCCAGATCTCTGTAGATACAATGCTGTTCTATATTCAGGACATGTGTAGTAATGGAAAAGGCAGTAGCATAGTTATTGGCACTTACCTAATCTAAATGCTAGGGAGGGTCTGCCTGACCAATCATGGAGAAGCTGTCATTGTGAAATAATACCTTTCCCCATACAGGCATTGCAAGATAACACCGGGGATCACAACTTTATTGACATTACGACAACAAAATTTGTGAAGTATTGCCAAGTAATGACATAGAGCTCTCCCATACTGCCTTCCAATGTAAAATCAAATCACCTCCAGCATATCTTTATGCCACCTTTCTTTTCATTGACATTGTCCCCATTTCTTGGGCATTCAAGATGCATTTAGGGCCAGATAGAGTGAGGAAATTTACTGGAAAACAATGTCACATGCAAACCAGGTAGTGAACGAGACTGTGTGATTAGAATTAAAAGTTAGTTAGTTAAGAAGTTAGTTAGCTTAGTTTCTACACCACCCATTCCCTAAACTCATTTGGCAGTCAACATAAATCCCCCAAGAAGGCAAATGCATAAATATACACGATAATTAGTGATAGGCTGTAGGATGAGGGATTACAACAAAACCTATGTGTAAAACAAATGATCCTGTACTATAAATTGTGACTCTAAAAGAAAAGCATGTTAGCAATAGCACTTAGACTTATATACCACTTCATAGTGCTTTTATAGCCATCTCTAAGCAGTTTATAGAGTTAGCATATTGCCCCCAACAATCTGGATCTTCATTTGACCCACCTCAGAAGGATGGAAGGCTGAGTCAACCTTGAGCCTGGTGAGATTCAGTCTGCCAAACTGCTGGCAGCTGGTGATCATAAGAAGTAGCCTGCTGCAGAAGTAGCCTGCAGTTCTGTACTCTAACCACTGTCCCACCACGGCACAGTGTTGTTGCTTTACATAGCCTGTTTTTTCACCTCAGCAACTTTGCTGTGTGGAATTCAACTCAGAATTCTGGGAGTTGAAGTCCACACATTTTACAGTTGTTGTTGATGCTGAGAAATACTGGTCTAACCTATAAAATCCTACTCAGATATATGGGCTCCAGAATTGAGTATCCTGTTCAAACAGTACTTTTAGCAAGTAAACAAATCTCATTTGACAACAGGTGAAGATTTATATAGGTGTCAACAGGTGAAGATTTATATGCAATAAAACTTCCTTTTTTTAAAGTGTGTCTGCAGTCTTGGAATCTTCGAAAGTGGATAGAAAGCTCATCATAGGCAATCATTGGGTTTCTGTTTTGAAGTGTTTGTGAGAGAGACAGGTTATTGGTCTATATAAAAAAAAATACCACAAGCACAAAATCAACATTCAGACAGGCTTAATCCTTCCAATTTTGAAATGGAAGATCAGAAAATACTTTGATTCTCTAGGTGGCCCTTTCCAAAAATTTCCAGAGAAATTTCTGCTTTGCACTTCTCTTAAATCTATGCTATGAACACTAACCTAAAGTGTCTTTTTCATAAAGTACTTGGCCCTGAAAGCACTAACCAATTCTAAGCTTTCCCTTCAGGGAAAATCTTTGTCATGAATTAGAAAAAGAGACAGATTTGGTAACAAGATGATCCCTGAACATGAATGTTTGACTACAGCTGTATTTTGCTGCAAAGAGCAGAAGTGGGCTATCTATACAACACAACAGTAGAATTAATAGATTGCAAACCAGTGAGATACAAACTCACTGAACTGCAGCTTACAGATTTTTAAATCTTAGATTATTTTCCATGTGAAGCCTTTTGTTGTACTTTATTTTACAAGAATTATATAATACTATATGGATGAATTTCTAAATCTAAATTCATAAAGGAAAATGAAGTGTGAATATACAAATATAAGAAGATAACAATGCAGAAAAATAAAAAATAAGCTAATGGAAAAGTAAAAATACTAAATGAAATGTAGCATTGCCATTGTTGCTACATAAAATAGCAAGTGAATTCTGTTCCATGGAATCATGTTATCTATTTGTTCCCCTTTATATAATAAAAGATCCAATTCAAATGTTAAGAATTGGCATGTTTGATCAAATCAACCTTTGGAAGCTGGCAGACAAGTGTTTTTCCAGGAAATAATCATCTTTAGACAATGAACCAAGGTAGTAGATCCCAAATAAAAAGATCCCAAATTACTAGAATATAATTTACCAATAGCTAAATCTTTAAATAATTAAATCTTTCCTTCCTTGCAAGAATCTGTTTCTCCATAATAGAATATTCAACTGACAACAGGCTAATCAAATTTATCTTCAAATTTATTTTATTTTATGAGATAATCCATCAACATTTTAAGTATTTCTTGAGGAGATTAAAAGAGCATCAATGTGCCATGGTGGCACAGTGGTTAGAATGTAGTACTGCAGACTAAGTCTACCGACTGTCAGCAGTTCGAACCTGACCAGTACAAGGTTGACTCAGCCCTTCCATCCTTCTGAGGATGGTACGCATATGCAGAGAAAGATAAAGAGAGTTGAGCAAGGGAAAGTACCGTAATAAGCCGGCTCTCAGGGAGAGGCAAATGCAGGTGATAGCCAGTCCCTCCCTAGATGGGAAATAAATAATTTGGGAGTGGCCGGTTGCTGCAAACAACCATTCGTTTCTAGTACACAGCAAGCAATTGGGATTTTTTGGATAAACTCAGATTTGTTAGGATGAATTACATTTGATTTTTTGTTTATCCTTGTGAATAAAAGACTGTTAGTGCCCTGTTACGACAGGTTGTTTTACTCACAAGTAAGCTATCTTATCACTACTTGCAAAGGCTGGGTCAGAAGAATAGCATGGGATGTTTATACACTTTCTATTCATGGAAAAAGAAATACATAGTGTGAGAAGCCAATAGTCATTTTGCAAAACACAAAACTCCTTTGAATCACAGGTGATTAAAAAAAATACAAGATTCTTTGTCAAGAAGTTTACTACCTTTGGGGGTGGTGGTGAAAGCCCTTTTTATTATTATAAACAAAATCATTGCTAAGTTTCTTGGCAGTGAGTACAAACTATGTTGAAGAACAGTCAATGCAAAGGTATGCAAATATGTGTGGAATATTTCAAGCACTGTAACCTAATATATTTTCACTGGAACTGATGTGTTGTACAAAGCAAGCTGTAACTCAGAAACTGATACTATGGATGTCTGTTTTGCTCCAAATAGAGCTCTTTCCTATATATTTAATATAGCTATAAAAAAAAAGATAATCTGCATTTTAACAATAGATTGCCTGTGCAGCTGATTATTTATCACCTACTCATTATAGAACAACTTGAGCTGGCCAAGGGAAATCAACCTCTAGAAATCTCTCCCTGATCCTCAACAGTTTTTAACAGTTTCTCTTCTCCTTCCTCAGCCTTGATTTATAGGATTCTGTCTAACATGTAACGATACCAACACTCTCCAGCTTTAATAAAAAGCTATTTGCTCAGCTATAAACTTAATTTATTGTTATATAATTACTTTAGCAGAGCTATAAATATTAGCCATGCTTAGTGTCACTGATTTTACTGCTGCAAACTTAATTTGTAATGAGTAAAATAAGGTGGTCAGGCTTCAGTACCCCACGAGCATTCCTTTTCTTAATTTTTTTTTCTGCTGTTAATATATGAACAAAAAGACAAGAAACATCAATTAAATATATGAAGAAATATAAACAAAAGTGTACAAAGGGGGAAAAAGGGGGGTGGGGAGAATAAAACAGAACCAAACTGGACAAAATACGTACTCTGTTGAAACAAGTGAATATAAAACAACAACAAAAATTTGTTCTGAATCAGCAAATTAAATCCTTGGCCCTATTGAGTAATATTAACCAGATGTTTTGCTCAGTAATTTTAATCATTTAGAAGTTTCAAATCCTGGTACAAATGTGAAAAAAAATGTCATTTGGTAATTGCTTATTGCTTAATACAATAAAACGTTCATCTATTTAAATGTAGATGGTACCTCTTAGGATCATTTTCTAAAATTTAGACCAGGGATGGGGAATGATTAATCATTTAGGGATGCTAAAATCCAGATCACCACTAGATGGAAGTAAATAGATAAAATGTGCTGCATCCTTCTGCAATCATCTAGGCTTCACCTGGAAATTCAGAGTGGATAGTACCGGTATTAGTAATTTTAAGTTTTTCTTTTCCTGCTACTATTTTGACTTTGGGTTTGGAAAACGTTTTCCCCCCCTTAACTATACAATGGTGCAAGACTAATATAAATCATGCCCTGGGCAACACTAACACTAATAGCCTACAGTGAGTGTTCATCAGTTTCTGTATACATGTAGAAGTTTAATGTAATGGCCCCAAGGTATTTCCATTACCTCGTGACTTTTAAATGTAAGTATGATTGTCCTTTCCCCCAAGCTGTATCACTAATATCAAGTGATGGTACCATCCAGCGAAGAAGAAAGCTATAGCAAACCATTAGCTAGAGTTAGCTAATGATAACATGGTCTGAAAAACGTCACTTGCTGATTGCTGTAAACAAGCAGAGGTTCAAGGGAGAAGACCAATCCAGAGCTACTTCTGTGGCCTCCTGGCCTATAATAAATATGGAAGTATAAATAGCATTGCTATCTTTCCTCCTAATTCTGTATGCTGTTAACCTTGGTGTGACATCCCAAAAAGACAGCACTTTGAGAAGTAAATATGGCAGGAACAAAGGAAAGGATAGGATTATTTTCCTCCTGAATCTTTGGAATATGTGCTGCCCCACTTGGAAAGGTTAACTAATTTAAAACTGATGTTTGTTGAATTAGATGTAGAGACACATTCGAAGCCTTCTTTTGAAGTGTTTATGACTTTTTCAACAACACTCACAGTGCCAATGTGAAGGCCACAGCATAACAACAGTCAGCAATTATACAGAGTTGAGAGGCTTCTACCAGGAATAGGAAAAAGGAAACAAGTACACATTCTAGAAAGATCAGCCAGAAATTCCTTGTCAATTGTAGGCACTTATTTTTCACATTTTCACTGAAGGTCTTTCGGAGATATGAGTATGCTTACCAAAAACAGTAGTTATGATCAAGTTGTTTTGATTTCCTTTGTATTCACAGCATATATACTTAAGTTAGAATAGATACACAAGAAGATACATATTAGAATTTCTAAGAGGCAAAAACTAAATAAAAACAAAAATGAACATTGAATGAAGGATAACCCTGCCTGACTTCAGACAGGCAGATATTCAACTCATCAACAAGCTTTTTGAAGATATGTGTGCAAAATAGGATTCCCAGACTTCTACTGGGGAAAAAAAACATGGATCACTGTAGGGTAATAGCACTGGAAATAAAAGTCTCTTTCTATCAATTGCTATGTAGCGGTCATCAAGATATTTTTTTTGCAGCCCATATACAAAATGCATTGTGGGAGACTTTGAATTTTAAGGAATATGAATCCATCCACTTTAACCTAGCAACAGATTCCAGGGCTAGATGAATATCTCCAATTCCCCTTTTTTGCACACTACAGAGATTCCTCTGATTACAGTGGTTAAAAATTGGCAGCAGATTTTCCCACTATTTTCAGACAGGAAACATAAAATCTAGAGTGTAATACAAAATAGGGATAATGGTATGGTTTGGTCTTTAAAAGAAACACTTTAAAAGAAACATTTTCCTTTAAAAAAAGGAAAATAAATCTTGACTCTATCCATGTGTCCAATAGACACACCCACTTTTGCACCATTATTCTACAGTTTGTCCCTCTTGCTCTGTCCCCCAAAAAGTGTAAAGTGATTCCCAGACATGAAAAGTTGCCCATCAGTATCTTATTTATTATTTTATTTATTTATTTGTAAAATATATTGCCCGCCCATCTTACCACAGTGTTACTCTGGGTAGCTTACAATCTTAAGAAGTTAAAAACCATACAAAGCAAAAAGATACAACTAAAACACTATGAATCTCTAGCCACTATCTATACAAGGGGTATTAGGTTTGTTATAAATATCACTAAAATAATAATGAAGCAATCTGAATAAACTAAAAAGTATGTTCAGATATTAAAACTCATTACAATCCAATTGTGGAATTTGATGAATTCAGGTTTGTCTCTAAAAACAAATCTTGAACGTTTGCATCTGTACAGAGAAACATCTCTGATAAGGTGTCAGTTCTTTTCATACAGATTAATGAGAAAGGAATTTGTAAGACAGGGAATTTGTCAATTATCACCACCACCAACAAAATGTTAAAAAATAAAAGCTTATACCTGCCCCCAAAGTGAGTGCATCAGAGACTGAAACATCTGAGCTTTCTTTGAGGTTTTTTTAACATTTAAAAACATTCAGCATATTTTTAAGGAAGAAGCCACATATGATATAAAGTAACATTTATATAAGAAGAAGTTGTGATGCTAGCAATTTTCCTATCCAAGTATTTCTCTAAGCCACTTTAATATTTAACTAATATCTCCCAAACCTACCAAATTGAAAATACATGGTGGTCAGCAAAATAAAAATAAGAAAAAACTGAAAAATAACATGCCATAGAAAACCTTTTACAACACATTTATTGTAATTTCATGGTGATAAAGCATGCACGTATTCACCTAAGATCACAAGAAGATCCGAAAATAAGACATGAAAAAACTAGAAGATGAATCAGACTCAACCCTGAATATGCCCTGCTTCAAAGAGTGTGAAGTTCATTTTACCATTGTTCCACTATTTTCATTGTTTCATCACTCCCATACATACTTCATTATTTCACGAATTTATTCCTTTTGTGGCTTGAGAATGGATACGGCTATTCTGCAATACATTTTAAGTTCTCATTGCTTAGTGCCTCAAAGGGGGAAGGGGGTTGTCAGAAAATAGTATGCCATAAAAAGCAACCAGATTTACTAATGTGATAGGTGAAAACTATGGAAAGATCAGGCTACAGGTTTGTTACTTTCCTATCCATATTTAGATTGTATATTGGCCCTCCAAGTTACACAGTGTGATTATTCCCATTAGAAAATTGTATGTATGTATGTATGTATGTATGTATGTATGTATGTATGTATGTATGTATGTATGTATGTATAAAATTGTGCGATGAGCCCTTTGGATGAACTGTCTCAGAACAGAAAATGGTGAATGGTGAAACACAGACACTATAGATAGTTCTCCACTGAAAAATGACCTGATTACTACTACCATAGAAGTCTGTTCTGAATGAATGTCTCATCCATTTTAATATTTTTCATAGAAAATTGCATATTTTAGGCATGTTGATACATGAAATTGGAAAAAGAGAGGATTTACAGGCTTTCTCTGGGCTTCATGAGAAATAAATTTGAGGACATTTCTGTGACTGGTAGTTTTGTATCTTTCCACTTGGAACAAGATAATTCCCCCTCCTGATGTTTTATATGACCATTGAAAGTCCTTGATACAAGGAAAGATCAATGCATATGTAATGTGTTTCAAAACTGAAAAGGCCACAGAAAGCTGTAAATTGAAAGGTTATATGTGATGGGACACGAAGATTGAGAATGGGTCAGCACACTAATTAAAACATTTCAAGAACACCAGGCAATGTATGCTTCGCTCAGATATTTAGTTGTTTGCTGATCATATTATCATCGCTGCTAGAAGCAGAAGGAAGTAGAGATGGTACATTCATTTGATTTCCAGTACTATGCAAGATGGCAGGAAAATGTTAAGTGCTATCCATTTTCAGGGTTCAGAAGAAACATTCAAGGTAAATATTCTGATATGAATAGTATGGCAAATTTAGTTCCATTTGGGACAGTTTCCACAAAGTCTCACCAGATGGTAATGCCTAGCTAACACTGACTGATTTAGAAAGTTAAATAAAATTTGCCTGCTTAATACTTAAATGTGGTCCTTCCAGACCTGTAGACTAGACCAGGAAAACAAAACAAGAAAAAAAGAAAATCCCGGAAGAAAGCAATAGCAAAACACGCTGGTACTGTGCCATGTATATGTAAGTCATTAATATATTAATGTAATATATTATATATATATATATATTAATCTGACTTACATCTACATCCAAAACAAGAATAATTCATCTTGAATTTTGCTGATCTAATTGGGAAAAATGCAAAAGGCTATAATTCTGTTGTTATATAGTGAAGATTCTAAAGCTGCTTCTTGTCATCTGAGAAAACACCAAAACAGTATCATTCTCCTGCTATACTATTTCAACCAGAAAACAAATTAAAGGACAAGGATCTCTTCATCCTTTGAATTTGACAGAGAGGTGGAGGAGGGGTGAGACATGTACAAACACGGCAAATATCTGTTTCCACTCTAAAGGTTTTCCATATTTTCTTCATTCTCAGGACCAACAGACAGACTCACTCTCCCCTCTAGTGTCTGACATAAAGCAATCTGTTCTTTCTGACCGCAGTTATTTTAAAATTGTGTGTAGGCGAAAGACCTCAAATATAAGCTGGGACAAGTGATGAAGGATAGCTTTTCTAAATCCAATCTCCATTTGACAAGCACGTTTGCCAAAGAAGTATTTCAAGTAGAGAGATACACTACAGACTCTTGTCTTTATGAAATTGGAAGAGGCCATCAATCAAGACATCATTTGTTGCATGTCAATCATCTTCCCAAAGCCACCAAATGGAATAATGGAAGCAAAAGAGCAAGATTTTTTTAAAGAAAAAAGGAAATATAGAGTGACTTAAGTTCAACTATATATATGATTTCTAAACTTATATGGATTATATAGTTGGTTTTCTGTTTTAATCTGAATTATGAGTCACAGCCCCTCTCCTAAGGCTGAAGTCTAAATCTTTATGATACTTTAATTGCTCTCAGGCCAGCTGTATGTGAGGTACTGTGGTTCCAGTGGGAGGTAGTTGCGGGGTAGCAACAGAGCTTGGGGGTGGACTGCACTGGGGAAGTTGTTGCAGAGCTGCCACAGGCAACTGGGGCAGCCACATGCTTGTTTGCCTCACAGAGCTGGCACGAGAGCTGCTGTGGCCACCAGGGCCAGGGCCTGAAAAGTGCCTGGCTCAGCATCGAAGTAGTCCAGCCCTGAGGCATCAAATAGGTGTACAGGGCAGTGCTCAGCAGCCCAAATATTTGACAATGCAGTCCAGTGCCTATTGGCCGCTCAAACACTTTTCACCTGCTTCATTTCCCTCTGGGCAAAAAGTGTGTGGCAGTTCAAGAGATCAAATATCTATCTGTCTGTGTGAGCAACAGAGAGAGAGAAAAAGAGAAACAGTG
>JANHFT010005409.1:20052-38539 GCA_032467955.1 Pseudoxenodon macrops
AAATGAGTCTATTAGAGTCAGTTGCTCAGAAACTTGATTTAATGGCAACATTGAAATTCTAAAAACAGGCAGATGTAATGACACAAGTTGGCATTGGCCCTGCATCTAAATTCTTGTGCCTCTTTAAAGAAGAGAATAATGGGATTGTACAATACATTTGTGGAAAAATTAGAGGTTTAACCAAAGGAGTCATTTAGATGAGAAAATTATAGTTGCATGGTAGCACATCTGCATCTTGACATCATGAACGCATGATAATTCTCATGAATTATGCAAAAGGCTAATTAAAAGTCTAATTTACTAATCATTTCTCAGGGTCATAAGTGGAACTGGATTTTATTAAGGACAGATTTCTGAACGGATCTACCATTCTGTGTAGCTGCTGGGGAAAGTACGACAGATGGCTTCTTTTATAGAAGATATTTCCTTCGTAGAATTGTGCCAAATAGGTAAAGGGAAGGCTGTTTACAGATGTTTTTGTTTCTTTCAAAGTACAGCCCCATTTTAAAAATAATATTTAATACATTCTTGAAAATTCAAAAATAATTCAAATGTGGGAAAATAAAGAATGTATCTCCACTTGCCAATTATGTCAATTTATTTAGAGAAATGTAGGACATGCTCAGTTGACAATCTATTTTATAAGCTGTCTCTGTCTTATTTATCACTCATTCCTTCTCAACTCTCGTTTTATCACATACATAAACTTTTTTTTTTAAAGTGAAATATTCCTCAAAAGGATTTCCTTCTTTTATTTATTTATTTTTTGTCTATTTATGTATTAGGAAAAAAAGGAAACAAGGAAATAAGAAATTAAAATGCAAATAATAAGCAACGGATTTACATATGTCATAGAAATCATAATTCTTCAGCATATTTGACTGTGAATAACTGGAAACATTTTTTAAAAACCAAAATTGGTAATAAACTTTAAACAACACCTACCATATTTTTTTGAAGTATAGGATGCATTTCCCCCCCTAGAGGAGGATGAAAACTTGAATATGTCTTATACACCGAATGTAGTCCCACCCAGCCACCATCACCCTCTGGGCTTTGCCTCCCAGCAATTTGCCTCCTTACAGCAAACAGCATAGAGCCTGATTAGCACAAGCAACTGATTATCGGCCATCAGTTGATTTAGGCTGCAGGCAGGGGGCAATAGAATATGGTAATCCCTGCAGCCTGAACCTATTAGCTGCTTGTGCTAATCAGGCTGTGCTAAAACTGAAAGTAAAATTAAAACTGCAAGGAGGCAAATTGCTGGGATGTAGAGGCAGAGGCAAATTTTTATTTTCTTGTGCTAATCAGGCTGTGCTGAAACTGACTGTTGTTTGCTGCAAGGAGGTAAGTCAATAACTATAAATGCCTATCAAATTATTAGACTTATTTTTTAAAGACTGGTCTATTATTGTTCTAGACAACTTAACAAAATGAAGAAGCTTGTAAAAATAAATGCTTGGTCTGAAGAGGCTCAGTGCTATTGTATCATCTTTTAAATAGTAGAGAAGAACATACTTTCAGAAAGTCACATCAATTTTAACAGCATCTGTACAGGTATAGTCTGAAATGTAACAGTGTCCTATTGTAGTATTAAGATAAGGCAGCTGAGTTAGACCCTGATTTAGTCAGGTTTGGAGTAGATATATTTAAATAATTTGGAGGAATTAGTGTGACTACATTTAAGAAAACTTTCTGGCATTAACATAGTGCCATAATGTACATTTCTTCAATTATTTGCTATTTCTCTGGGTCAGGCACACATGCACAGAAACATGCAGCAAACAGTGTATATAATCTGTGCTGTTTGCTGTTTGTTGAGAGGCAAATTTCTGGGAGGCAGACTTTTTTTATTGTTTTCTTCCCAAAAAGCTAGGTGCATCTTATACTTCAGAGAGTCTTATACTCCAAAAAATATGGTGGATAATTTGAAGACTGAATTCAAAGGCAATTCAACTGAATAACCCTTTCCATAAAATAGGACACTCTTAAATTGATTTAATGCTTCAGTATGCACCAACCTTCCCTTTTCCCAATCAAATTAATGAATCATATCAAGGTGATTCATGTACCCAATTAATTTATTTGCTTAATTTGCTTTTTATTGCTGCTAATAAATTAATTTAATTCTATTAAATATTAGCAAATGAGCATTGGACTTTTTCAGATTAAACAGTTCAGATTATTTTATAATGGCGCGATGATGAACATACTCTAGCATGCAACATTCGATGTCACATACGTCTTGCTTTCAAAAATGTGTGGAAGAAGGAAGAGAAGGATCATGAGGAAATTAGTTCTAGATGATTTCAAATATATTTAGAACTATATAATATTTCAAATGATATACGCAGACACAAAAGCACAAATCACAGATCACTAATCTCTGTGCAGGCCAGTTATTGAATATGTGATCTGCAATAACAATAACTCTTATAGAGAGTAATCCTCTTTTCCCTTTTTTCCCTTCATTTTAATGGAGTGAAGTTTGTTTATTATATGGGGGGAAATGCATGCAGTCATATTATGCTCTCTCTCAAAAGAGAAGCTTCTACTTAGCCTTAATAAGCAATCCACACTTCATAACTGCAGGCTCACCAATACTGTAGATCTAGTAGGTCTATGCAAGAGAACTCAGAAATGTTTTGTATTATTGAGTTAAAGTGCTGTCTACCTCTAGCCCAGGGATGTCAAACTGACAGCCTAAGGGCCAGATGCATCACATGCAGGCCATGCCCACCCCAGCTCCACAACAGCAAAAAATGTCATGATACATTGCGATATATCATGATCGGGAATTCTTGGAAGCTTGGCATTCAAACAAATCAGCCATTTGTAGACACATAGAAATAAAATTACATTTACACATCATTCAAAAGAAATAATAAAAAAGCTAAGTAGGAAACTAAAAATCTAGAACACACCTTTCTAGCAACCAACACACAGATAAACAGGTATTAACACTAGACAACCAATAAAGCAGAAAACAATACCCTAATGAACAAACAACAAAGGAGAAAACCACACGCCCATGAAAACTGGTAGGACAAGCTACTGTTTATAAACAGTGAGTGAACCCCACACTTACTTAAATTGATGATTCTTTTTGGGTAATGAATTGTCTGCAAGCAAACAACTAAGATCAGAGAGCACCAAGGATTCCACTATCCTAATTCTGAAGTTCTTCCAAGGAAGAAAAGGTAAGGCTTTATTTCTGAGTATTTCCTTTCATCCAGTTCTTAAAAGTCATGCAACGGTGAATTAATCTAAGATGGTTTCTAACATGATAAATGAGCACTAGTCCTGCTTTAGGCATGAAGCCAGCTGGGTGACTTTGGACCAATCATGCTCTCCCAGGTCTAGGAAGAAGGCAACAGCAAACTATTTCCAACAAATGTGCCAAGAAAATTGTAAGGACTTATTTGTGTAGTTTCTAGGAGCGGTCAAGACAGATTCAAAGACTGTCTATGTCTGTCAGTCTGTCTGCTTACCTGTCTGTCTAGGACAGTGTTGATGAACCTTTTCGGCACCGAGTTCCAAAACGGGAGTGTGAGTGAGTGTGCAGGGGACCACCAGAAAGAGCAGTTCCCTGGTGTACATGCGCAGGAACACTGGAAACCAGAAGAGAAGTTCCCTGGCACGCATGCACACTGGTCACCTGGTCTTCCTGTTTCTGACATGCATGTGCATGCAAATACCAGCTGGTCAGTGCGTATGCACACGCAGGAAACCAGAAGCTCAGCTTCCAGAAGAGCAACGGGTAATGGCTGGCGTGCCCGGAGAGATGGCGCTACGTGTCACTTTCGGTACACTTGCCAAAGGTTCGCCATCATGGGTCTAGGACACTGCAATCAGCTGGGCATTTTAATGCAATTTTTCAAAAAGACAGTATGAAACACTATTAGCTGTCCCTTACTCTTATCTGTGCTATTTTATTACTCTAAATTGCTCTCTTAGTAGCCTAATATGCAGTGTCCTCTAATTATATATTTAAACTTTTCTTCTTTTCTCTGAGTCATTTACCTGAAGTGTCATATGTTATTCATTGCCCTTGCTGATTGCCTTGCTAATTGCTCTCTATACTTGGTTTACATCGCTACTAAATGCAGACATGTTTGTAATGCTGATAACATCAGTCACTCTTGGATGACTTTAGAAAGCCTCACCCTTCAAATTTAAAAGCAGTGTGAGGCTTTGTTTCTTAAATTCTCATTCATTAAAATTCATTAAGACATCTCATCCTTCACTGAAAATTCTAATTTATTGCTAGACATTATGGCAAACCATAAAAGATACCTTAAGATACAGTGCTATTTATTTGTTGTTTTATCTGCATTTAACCTCAAACAATTAGTTTTATCAAACAGAAAGTTACGTTCATGTGCATAAAGAACATTATTATGTACAGATAAAAATGGAGTATATTCCTCTACCCCACAAGAAAATTTATATTAAGTTCAGGCATTGACTATGTTGTATAAGGGCAAAACAAAATATCACAACGTGTCATAGTTGTAGCACAACTCAGCTAGAAAATCGAGAGGTAGACGTTTCAGCCTATTTCAATATAATTCTAAGGATGTTGCGAACCTAATTCATCTCAAAACATTTAGTTTTCTTTTAATGTGGAATCCCTCCAATTCAGCATTATGTTCTCACAGGGGCCAAGTAGATACTTTTGAGCTTTCAAACAGATACATGTCTAGATATAGTGATCCCACACAGCCATTTTGACCAACAGCCAATAACTAATTGCTATTGAACAGATGCAATTTCTCAGTATCATCTCTGGGAAGTTTAATTAAAAATCAGAAGAGGTTGGAAAAGAATACACCAACTTAGGACAGGCTACACGGATCAAATGTCTTTTTCTCTCTCTTTCCGTTGAAGATTTACTCAAAAGAGCAGTTATTTGTCATCAATTTATGGAATGCATAAAAATAGCTTCTGTCCTTCAAACCAGAGGTTCTATGCTCTTAGTGTAATTTATGGTGCATTTCTAAACTGGTTTTATCATTTTGTTTGTGATTTAAAAAGTGTTATGTTGCTATTTGTTTACCTAAACTTTTCTTTTAAATATTTTATTAAAATAAAAAATATTTTACCTTTACTACAATTTTGCCATGAGTGTCCATACAAGCAGAACATTGGGGCATACATTTAATCAATAAATATTTTATTGTTTTGTGAGCAACTCATAGAGTGTATGTTATTGAATGGCTTTCGTAAATATAGCATATAAGTGAGAAAATCAGTGGTTGCTTTTTCAAAATGAAAGTGCATATAATTTCAATAATGTTCTGGAAAAAAACAGCAATATTGAGTTTCTTGAAAGTAGATAGACTAGAAAGATAGATGATAGAGATGATATAAATAGATGAAAGAGACAGAGACAGAGAGACACACACAGAGAGAGAAAGAGTTTCCCTAAAAATAAGATCTGGTTTTATTTTCTTTTGGGCCTAAATAAGCACTTGAGCTTATTTTCAGGGGGAGTTTTTTTTTTAAATCACAAGGCCCAGCTCGGTGCCCTGCCCCGCCTGCTCCCCCCACCCCACATGCACACAGAAGGCAACAACCACGTGGAGGCCAACTGCAGCAGGAGATGAGGGAGAGAGGGAGGCATCCAAAGGGCATTGGCCTGCACACCTTGGATCAGCTGCAGGCCAGTACAGAGAGCATGGCTGGTGCTGCCGCCATGAGGTGGGTTTAGAGAGTGAGAGAACGATCTGATTGTGTGTGTGTGTGTGTGTGTGAATGAGAGAGAGAGAGAGAGAGAGCACACCACCAGCAGCCCTGGTATAACTCTTCAAGGTTAGATCAGATTGCTCTCTCTGTCTCTCTCTCTCTCTCTCTCTCCCTCTCCCTCCAATTATGGAAGCTTATACAACAATGTAGGGTTTGTTGAAAGTTGCAGAAGCTTTCTACGTCAGCATTTCATAGTGCAAGATACAGGAAGTACATAAAATATGTGCAAATTAGGAAAAAAATATGCACAGGCACAGGTTATAAGTACTTACAAAACTCTGCATAAAGATTTGCATTAGAAATATACATGAAGATGAGTACATTAAAGTCTGCATGTTGATAAGGACCTTTCCCCCCCCCTTTACATTTACAAACAAATGCACAGTTGAAACCAAAATTAACCTACCGTATGTTTTGAAAATTGAAAATTTGTGATAACTAAAATTAACATGTCTATTTAGGAACTCCAACTGGTTCTCAAGATTCTACTATACCATTCATTAGAACAAACTGTAAACTCTCAACACAATTTATGCATACAAATATTTTAGCAAGTTTAATTAGATATTGTTAAACTTCAAGTTTTCTTCCTAAAAGGAAAAAAAATATTTCTTGAAGAGGTATAAAACATTTCCCTTTAGAATAAACTAAAGATTGCTACCAAACTGTGAAGATTGTGGGGCTGGAGGTGGGGAGTAGTAGGAGAATAAAAGAAGGATAAAACAATACATGTACTGTAGTCTCGTGAAAAATTATAGCATTGAGACATGCAGCTCAAATCTTGAAGCAAACAAAGTATATTTCAAATACTTGCTGGAAGAATTTGAATGCAACGAGACTTCTTGTATTCCAATATTTTTGTCAAATTAGAGAAACTCTCACATTTAAATAGAATTATGATTTTATTGAACATTTATGGAGTATGAAAAAAACTAAAAGCCAAATAACATCAACCAGAAGGCAAGACAATGATATTGGAAGTCAGTGTAGCTGCTATTTTTTTCCTGATATCTTGGTACTGTAGACAGTTAGCACTCATCCTTCTCTTAGAAGAATGAAATATTCTAGGAAATATTAAAAAGTCAGAATATTATACCTCCCTGGATGACAAAATGAGATAAATGTTCCTGGAAAGTCAGACTCCCATGGGAGTCTGACAACCAATGATAATACATTTCTTACACAGGAACAGGAAGCTTCAAGGCAGGTCCCAAGAAAGTCTCTCTCTCTCTCTCTCTCTCTCTCTCTCTCTCCAAATAGCTTCCATATTTCCAAGGGACTGCCACAAAGAAAAGAGGAGTCACCCTATTTTCCAAAGCACCTGAAGGCAGGACAAGAAGCAATGAATCGAAACTAATCAAAGAGATAAGAATGCTAGAACTACTGACAGTTAGAACAATTAATCAGTGAAACAACTTGGCTCCAGTTGTTATGGGTGCTCCAACAATGGAAGTTTGTAAAGAAGAAATTGGACAAATTTGTCTGAAACGATATAGGGTCCCCTGCCTGAGCAGGGGTTGGACTAGAAGACCTCCAAGATCCCTTTCCAGTCTATTATTCTGTATTCTGTTCCATTTTCAGTATTTTCCAGGAAAGACTCCTCTCTGAAAGCTTGGAAAATTACCAGCTTTCAGATACCAGCTATCAAAGTACAGTCTATACCAATGTTTCTCAACTTCAACAACTTTAGCAATCAAGCAATAAACAACAGTCTAATTAAGGAGCCAACAAGGAGAAAACAACAACACCAATAATACTGACAGGGCAGGCTAGTGTGGGGAACAAACTCCACTCCCTTCTACAACTGAAGATGTTATCTAATTATGTAGTGAGTGAAATAATGAGTGAAAATGTCGGCAAGCAAGCAACCAAGCTCAGAGCATTAAGGACTCCACAGACTTTCCTCTTTCTGAAGATTTTATTATGAATCATTACAAAACATTGGATTGAAATGTAAGGCATGAATTTTAGACATAAAAGTTACCCATCATACTCTGGGAAAGGCAACTAAAAGTGAAAGGGCTTCTGTATTTTAAAAGTTAAGACATGTGCTTTGTGTAAAAAAAAAAATTGCCTTGCTTTTTAAAGATGCATTAAATGTTATTTTTGAAAGTGGAAGGATTGAACTTAAATCTCAACCGATTAATGGATATGACTAGCATACTTCAATAGTGGACATTTGGAATTATGTCCTCATGGATCAGATTACCAGATTTCAAAGAAGCAGAAATATAGCAATAATGGGAAATGCCAGTTGCATGAACATCTGTTACAAAATCTTACAGCTATCATATTGGAGTCTCTTTTTGACCTTTGAGAAATCAATGGAGGATAAGCATAGTGCCAGAGAACTCAGTAAGGGCAGTTGATATTCCTATTTTGAAAAAGAATAAAAAGAGGACTTAAGAAGTCACAGACTAGTCAGACTGATATCAATATCAGGCAAAACTCTGGAACGTATTAATTAGTTGGCATGTGAGCTTCTATGAAATAATGTAGTTCTTGGCAAGACTCAGCATCAAGAATAAATAATCCCAAACCAATTTGATCTGCCTTTTTTATAGAGATATCAGTTTCCATGTCCATTTGAACATGGACATGGAATACCTGACTTCAGTAAAGTCAAATTTCAGGAAGTCTCTCATGAGTTTCTAATAGAAGGAATGGTAAAATATGACTAAACTATGCTACCATTATTCTGACATACTGTAGATGTGATTGAACAAAGATGCCCAACAAGTACAAATCAGTAGCTCTCATGAAGTGTCAAGGGGCATACCAGACAGTATCTTAAGGTCATGTATAGTTTTGTACATATATAAATGACTATTAAAATACAATTATTAAATTTATATGTGACCCAAAGATAAGTGGGATAACACTTTGAAGGGCAGTGTCAATATTTTGGAGCATATTGACAACTGGAACAATGAGTGAAAATTTGCAAACTAGGGACAAATGAAAGATCCTACATTTGGCCATGGAGATTCTCAGTCATCCAGGTCATGGTTGTGCCAAAGAAGAAGCTTCTTGGATGAGAAGCAAAACATCTTTTTTTTTAAATCAGAAAGTCCAGTTGCCTCTTGAAAAAGCACCTTTGGGAGCCTACATTTGGGTACAAAATAATAAAGGCATGCATATAAATTAGGTTTTGGAGACCAGGTCAATAATAGTATATGAGAACAGATTTTGATTGGAAATCAGAAAAAAATCCTAATAGGTAGAGATATTCAGCAATGGAATAGACAATCCTGGATTTGCCCTCAACTGGATGTATTCAAACAGAGGCTAGAGGGCCATATACTGTATAAGTGATTCTTGGGTAGGGGATTCCAGAGCTTGGCAGAGGGTGGATGGGATTGAATTAGTTTCAAAGTCCCTTCCAATTTACATTTATTATTCACCTGAACATGCTGATGCAGTTTATAAGTCCAGACTAAAGAAAGTGCTTGAGGGAATGATCAATAACATAATATTCTTGGCTCTCTGTAATATGTGCTTTAGAACATAGTAAGCATTCTGCTGAATCTCATGGAAATCTTCTTTCACATACTGACATCCTTCAGCAAAATGTCATGCTGAAAAAGTTGTGGATTATGAAAGTCAGAATAGTATAATTATATATCAATAATGTCTAAAGAAATAATAAAATACCCAAATCCTGATATACATAATGAACAGATTATTCTTTCAAACTTACACATACAGGAATGTGTGTATATTAAGCAAAAGTTCTATTCCTGCAAATATTCATTCATTCATTCATTCATTCATGCATTCATTCATTCATTTTATATGGCTGTTGATCTCAAACATATGATTTTAACTGGATAACAGAGAATAACAAGATAAAAATATTGTAGTAAAACAATAAATAACTAATATAGGATCTGAGATAAAATTATGCATATAATCCAATATATTAGTAGGAGAAATCAGTTCAGTCAGGTTTGATGTTTGTTATATATCTGTTAACAGCAAAGTGGGCGAATGCCTGAGTACAAAGATAAAAAGGATAGAAGAAATCTGTTTTGAGCTTCTGGAAAGTAGATCAATCAATGCTTGATTTGATGCATAACATTTTGAGCACCATTGAAAATAATCATCTTGCAATGTTAACATTATAAGGCTAAGGGTATGATATTAGACTATCTTAATTCCATGTGATTTACAGTATGTGTCAATATTTTTTTCCAATTGTGTATTTTATCCATCCATGGTATACTCTTGGCCATTATTTAAAGATCTTATGATGAATATATCTTAAGGAGGTAGTTAAAAATGTGAATGTTTCTGAACATACAGTATCTGTTATCATTATAAATTGATCGGCCATACTCTATTAGCTAAAATTCCTCTTCTCACAATTTTGAAATATAGACTTCCAAATTCCAAAGTGGTGCGGTCAGAAATAGTTTTTCTTCTATATAATACTGTCCTGTTTCAGCCTTCACACTCTTTCTCACACATAGTTGTTAGCTGAGAATTGCAATTTATTTAGGGCTATGCATATAAGGAGTGTAAATCAACCTAATCTTTTGGAAAGAAAGCTTGCTAGGGTTGTTTTTCTTTCAGCAGGAGTGCACAGAAGAGAAGTCAAAATCCAGTCCAAAGTTCAGAAAGCCAAATTAGGTTTGCCAGTCAGTCCAAGTTTAGAATTTCATGAACAAGATTTATGAACAGCATTGATACACCAGGGTAGGAGATCAGACAGTTGTTTTCAATGGAGAAATATGGATCTGCCTCTTAAATCTGGCAAGAACTCATTATCTTAAGATAGATCCCTTTGTTTGGCAGAGCATCACTGAATGTCTTGGTGGAAAGTGGTCTCATCATCTGACTGCTCTAACTCTCCTTATGCCATCTGTCTTTGTGATCCTGATTTGGTGTTTCTTAAGGCTGATACTGCACAGAATCAGTTGGAGAAGCTTCTTCAGAGTCTAAGTCCACGTCCTGGGCCATGACAAGTATCACCAGAGGGTCTTCATATATTTCTTATGCATTTCCTTTTCTGACTGCAATTCTGTGAAGAATTATTTTATTATCCGATTCTATCCCTTGTGTGTGAGTAGAACTTAAGAACTTAAGAAAGTTTATCAGTGTTCCCTAATCTTAGAAATAATGCTAGAATACTATATTCCTTGCCATTCTGGGTTGAGTAGGCTCTAATTTAGATGTGCTAATAGAAAACAGTGAAAGCAGAAGAAAGGAAGGTACTTATGTAAGACAATTCAGTAAACAAACTGCCTTCATTATTCATATATTAGAACCTACAGAAAGATTAAGTGCTTATATAATTGATTGTAAAGACACAGCTATGTTTGCCAGCTGCTTTTTAAAAATATAATTTTATTGAAGATAATTTTAACAAAATAAAAACAATACAAATAGAAAAAATGAAGATAAGGAAAAATGGTAAATAAGTAAGGGGAAAAAAAGAAAAGACAAGGTATAACGACATTGTTTCTGATATTTTTGACAGTAGTTATAAATGGATTTATATTTTAACACCCCACTCCATAAGGTTACATCATTTATTTGTCAGCTATTAGAGCTGCAAAACAGGCTTCTTAATTTTGTATCTTGAGTTTTGGAACTCTTCCTCTTTTAATTCTGAAAAGCCCAATTATTCTATTTGCAATGTAAGACAATTGTGTTCAACTGCTACAAAGGGGTATTATCAAGAGCAATTTATTAATGTCTTTAAAATGTTTCCTTAATGAGGATGGCTGTATAATTGCATACTATTATTGTAATTATTTCTTATTTCAGGCAGGAATATGGCAAGAAAGGTTCTTTATGCAGCAAAGTTCCTACGAATTAATTTATCAAAATGGATGGAGAGCGATCACACTAGTTTTCCTCCTTGCACCTTTTTTCTTTTGAGCTTGCTCAATGTATGCAAAATATAGGAGCACACTTTTTTCATGTGTGCAAAGATAAGTAAGCAAACAATCCATGAAAAGTTTTAAAAAGTGATGGAGTCAGATAAAAAGACTTGCAACAGTACCCTAGTGTACTCTAGATCTGAGATAAATATGTATCAAAGGTCTGTCAATCAGACATTTTCCATTGATACAGGCTCTCTGGCTTGAGTAAGGGATTGGACTAGAAGACCTCTGAGGTCCCTTCCAGCTCTATTCTGATTGGTTGATTGATTGATTTAAATTCCCCAACTCTGGTAACTTAATGATAAGCGATTGTTATGAGACTGAACTTTCAAACAAGAAGTTCTTGTTGGGTATCATCATAGTCATGATTTCAAGTGGTTAAGGTAAGATACAATAATTCAGACTTGAAAATTGTAATTATTAGATCATGCATGCAAAACAGGACCATGATGTGGTCTGTTTAGCATACTATGGCATTTATTAAGTCTATGTCTGATGAATTAAGAGGGAGTCAAATGGTTTATAAAGTCAGAGTGAGGCCAGAATATATGCACAGAGGGAATTTCAAATAGCATTTGTTTCTACTTTAAAACTTCAGTTGCAGTACATATGGGGTGAATATTATGTCTTTCTTCCATGGTTCTTCAGCCTTGCCAAGCTGCTATGTCCTTCTTCTGAAACTTGCTTTTCCTTGAACTATCAAGCTTCAAATGGGCATTTCTAAGCTCTTATTTTGGTTTCTTACAGAAATAAAGATGCCCTTCCACAAGTACAAGAATGCTCACTATGAAGCAGGGAAAAAAACCAAGTAATGTCCCCTTTTCTAACCATATATTTGATGCTGTTAAATTGCAGCCGTTCCTTTGATCTCCTCTACACATTTGTATTTTAAATCCCTCATTTCTAGTTTTATGAGATTAGTAATAGGTTTCAGTCAAATGGAGATTTTGGCTGTATGTGTAATAAAGTCAGCTATTTTTTTCCAAAGCTGTACTTCACAGAAATCATTGACAAAAACAGAGGTCATTGCATCAGCTTTCTTTCCAATCACAGTATGTAAATAAGTCTTCAGACTTTACAGTATACATAAAAGCTGTCCAGAAGCAATCTTTCCCCCCTCCCAATGCTTACAAAGTAGTATTTTGCCTTTTAATGAATCATATAAAAAGAACTTTACTGAACTATCAGTTGCAAAATGGAGAAAGTGCATTTTTCAGTAGTGAAATATGTTCTGGTGTAGATGAATCAGCTGATAGGGCTGAAAAGAAAGAATAATTTATATTTGTACTTTGAAAGTGGAATACTTCGGACATAACACAGCTCCAATTTTCGGAATTGGATTGGGGTTTTCAAGGGATGAATTAGGAGATATCAGCTCTGTAAGGCTCATGGAACTCAACTCAGCTTCTATAAAGCCCACAATAATGAGCTAATTTCTTTAGCCTCATCCACACTTGGCATTAAAAATAAAGTTGGATTTTGGAAGGGAAAATGTCAGGAACTATATGGTTCTCAAAATAATATCTTTATAGCCTGAAGATATAATGTGTGCAAAACAGTGTCTGTTTCAAACCTATCTTGCATTTTCATTGCGACTTTGGATTAGGAGAGGGAGGGAGGGAGGGAGGCAGACAGGCAGGCAGGGAGGAAGAAAGAGAGAGAGAGAGAATGTAATGTTGCCATTATTTGTTGCATTTTTAATAAATATATTATTCATAAGAATGAATATAACAATATATTGGATTAGAACATAGATTCAAGCAATTCTTAAGAAATAGTTTGCATTATTTGTATTTTCACAAGAAATGACTTTGGGCTGCATACAATAGTCAGTTTTAAAAAGAGAGTGTGTTTGTGTGTGTGTGTGTGTGTGTAACAAAAATCAGCATTAAAATGGAAACGATTAAAACTAAACTAAAAATAAATAATTTTGTTAATTACCTAATATAGAAGATCAGGATCAAATTTAGGCCATCACCCAGCTTTTGAGTCCTCAGTTCTGAAATAAAAATAAAAATAATTTCCATGTATCAAATTAAAGCGATCTGCAAAAGTATAAAGCTAGGTTTACCACCCTTCTCAAAATGACTATCTAAGGAATGTTATAATTGATCAAATTACCAAACAATTCTAGTTGTAAGTATAGCGATTATGATATTTAAAGATAAAGGTAAAATGTATCTTTTAAAATCCATTATTATCAATCTTGCCATTTTAACATGCAGTCTTGACCCCATGGAATAAGTAAATCTGTACTGTGGATGCTTGTTCCTTAATAGAAGCATGTGTAATGCAGAAAATGGCACTAGATTTGTGAAATGAATGAATCCAGTGTAGAATGGTAAACGTTTGACCTGAGATGCAAGAAAATTACTTCTAAACTTTAGTTCCACAGGTCTTTAATGAGAACAAAATTAAAAATAAAGAAAGGATATCCTTGGACTTAAGATCATTAGGAGAAAATCGGGAAAAGAGATCACAAAAAGAAATAAGAAACTCCATAGCAGATTGAGTGGAACTGCAAAGAAATCAGATATGGGGAACCTTCAAAAAGGAACTGGAATTGAGGAATTCTGAGGAATTGAGATGAAAGAAACAAAAAAATTGAGTTTGCAAAATAGGAAAGTTTAAGTGCAAAGGACTTGAGAGTAAAAGATTGGCCACAATCAGATTTGGGAGAGGGGGAGGACAGAATGATAGAGAAGACATGTCACCATTTAGAGTCCCTGGTGATAGAAAGTTGATAACAGGAACATTTATATTGAATTGGATAGAACTGGAGAGAAGTTGAAAGGGATGCTACTGGTAGCCTCCCTCCCCCCAGAACAAAGTGGATATAATTAAGTTTTCTTAGTGCTGCCTTGAGAGGATCAACATAGACATCCAAGTCAGGCAAAACAGGGGGGGCAGGTTTTCCCCCCCCATTATCCCGTACAAGTACATGAATCAAACTACTATACAAAGCATTCCCGTTAACTCTACTAACCATCCCTGTGTGTGGTGGAAAAATCAGAGCACTATTACATTACCTCTGATGTCTTCATCCTCTCTGTAGGCAGCATAAGTCAATCCAGTTGCCTTTGACAGCAACCTCTAAAGCAGTGATTCTGTGGGAATTAACTTAAAAGAAAATAATCCCATTACCTAGATACCACAGCATCCTGCATCTATCATCATTTAGAAAAGGGCCACAATATTACCTGGAGGAAAGGTACCATAAGGTGCTGAATAAATGCTAAATTGCTTCTGAAGGCCCTCTGCTGAAGGTTGGCAGTAGATGGCTGTAGGGTTGTTGTTGGTTTTTTTTAGCATCTCCAACTATATTCAACATTTATCCATTATTATGGAAGCAACTCATTTAGTGACTCCACTGGGACTTTTGGCATAGCCTTGCTATCTACAATTTAATAGCTACCATATATCAAAGAAATCCAATTCCTAGGTATGATCAGATGCAAATGACAGCAGCCTGTAGATAAAATAAAAATCTTTAAATCATTGAATGTTACCCTGGCTTTTGTAATCTGTTCATGTTTTTCTTCATAATTTACATCACACATTTGCCCAATTAATAGTGCTGGCTACATTCAAACGGAACTCCTTAATTCTCTGGTGCAGCATTCATTTAAAATAAATTGTTTGTGATTGCCAATATGAACTTGTTACTGTTATGAATGAGTGATTATCCTATCAATGGGATAAGATTAGCACTGTGATTATCCTATCAGGGTAGGATAGGGTGATTAGTTACCATGATGACTAATGCTACATTAGGTTTGTGTGTCATATACATATAATTGAGGGGGGATTATGTTACTTATTTCCTTAAGAACTAATTTCCTTGGGAGAAAAAAAATCAAAATATACAAGTAGTGTGCACATCTTCAAAATGGTTAGCAAAACTGGAGATAACTGCTAATATTATTTAATAAACTGATGCAGAACTGACAAACCTATTCTTTAAAAACTAAACTCTGAAGCTGAAATTGAAGAGTCATTCTTGCATTAACCAACCTTCCTGAATGTGATTCCTAATCAAGAAAAATATATTATGCTTTATAAAGTTGAAGAATGTAAAAGGGAAGGCACAGGATAAGTGGGGAACGAATAAATATAAGCCATAACATTTTAGATTCAGTAAAATTACAGATAATTTAGTTTAGTGTAAGGAAGCATTGTTTCCTAGGCATCCTCCCTCTCTCTCTCTCTCTCTCCCTCTCTCTCCCTCTCTCTCTCTCTCTGTGTGTGTGTGTCTTTGAAGCATTATTATTCCTGGTGACTATCTGGACCAGTTCCTACAGATTTTTTTTCTGCAAAGTTTTGGAAGTGGTATGCCATTGTCTCCTTCCTCGGACACAGAGAGTATGTTGTGGTTCACTGGCAGCCTGCGGAGCTGGCAGATGAGTTGGACAGTGGAGAGGAATATGGCTCAGCTCTGGAGTCTGGGGAGGGCTCGGATGGGGTCTCTGCATCGGAGGCAGAGATGGGGTCAGGGCCATCGGTGACTGGTGTGCGAGAGTCTGTGGGGTCTGATGGGAGCGAGACAAAGGAACATGGGGAGACTGTTCCCAATGCACGCATGCATAGAGCTGCCAGAAGGCAAGAACAGCTGAGAAAAAAAGAGCTACTTGGCAGTAAGGCTTGAAGATGATAAGCCACTCCCATAGGACATAAAAAGATACGGAGGTGCTTGTTGCAGGAAACGTCAATTGGCGTATCTCAGCAGTTCTGTTCGGCCTCCGTGTTTTGTTTGACCTTGAACAGCTCCTTGCCAATTAGGACTTTGGCAGTGTGCCAAGAAAGATAAAGGTTCGTTAATAACCTTGTTGGGGGTTTAGTATGGCTCTGAATGGACTTAATTTACAGTCGTAGAAAAAAAACAGAGGTTTGTGACGCACCGTTTGTTTGGTTTAGTTTAATCAAGAGGTCTAGGACAGAACAGAGTATGACTGACCCAAAGTCACTAGGTGGCTAACCTGGGACTAGAAGTCATGGTCTAGCCTGGTACTTTAACAACTGCACCAAACAAGCTGAAATATATACATATACTCTGAATCATGGATAAGAGCATACATCATAAAATGGTCTATCCTTGATTTTTTTTAATCATTTTAGTATTATAAGGCATATTTATCATTTTTGCTACCTAATAAAAAGTTGCAGACATAATTTTCCCCAGAGACAGGTCAAGTAAGATAAAGCTGTGTTCGTGTATCACTTTTCTAAGACTTTCAAGATATAGCATTTTAAAAAGAAGCAGCTTGTATTAGATTTTTATAGATAATTGCTACCAGGTAATTTATGGATACTAAATGGGTACTCACAGGACAGAGAATATAGCTACTGATAAATTAAAGCCAGCCCAGCAGCCTGTGCAGTGTCTTGTCTCAGATTAATTTAATCATATCAGCATACTCATAAAGATCAAATGCAAGGGAGAAAGACATAAACTTAAGAGGTACATCGATGTATCTCCAACTCAGCAATTGCTAGTCATTTATTGTATATTGTATGTATATGCACTTTCAAATAGTAAAGGGGAGGGAGGATTGGATTTAGCATGGGGGTAGAAAAGAGGCCATTTTCCTGATGGTGCTGAGTGAATCATAAACAGATTGAAACAGAAAAGAACAGAAAGAATAGGCACTATCTAAAACAACAACAAAAATAGTACCGTGGTATCTTCAAACTCCTAATATCTTTCCTGCTAAGCCTTGACAATTTCCCGATTTTTTAAAAAATATTCTGTGTGGACAGAATACATTAAGAATAAGAAAGAGCTGCAGCTAAACTGTAAGAATTGATACTGGATAACTTACATGACCTAGCACATCCTATGCCTGTCCTGTCTAGAAGAGATTTAAAAACAAGCAGCTTGAAGATTCAAGATGTGTGAGCAAGAACAATATTACTTTACCACAAAAATGCAATACCTGAGACCAACCATGACTCCAACCTCTAGCTGGCCAATAGGAAAATCTAATTGGTCTGTGGGACGGCAATATGACCCATAGAGAATTTATCCTGATTCTATTAATCTTTTTATGCCTTATAAAATTGACAACAGTTTACACAGAATGTATTCATGGTAAACAGACATATCTTCCTCTTTCCTTGAATCAAATTCCAATCGTAGAAGATTATGTGGAGTCTGCTCTCTGAGCTTGGTTGTTTTCTTGCAGAAGTTTCATTTCTCAATGAGGTAACTTTTTTTCCCCGTCAAGCATATATTAGAAAACAGATACAAGTATAGACAAGATTATGAATACTTTATATGGATTTGGATAAAAGGGAACAATAGGACAGGGACAATGGGCACGTTGGTGTACTTATGCACGCCCCTTTATCTTCAGCCCTGATCTATAAATATTCTCTTCTATTGAGAATATTATGTGTTGCTATAGAGAAACAATTAGACACAGATGGTCACCCTTCATCTCTTACATAGTCCCTACAACTCATTAGAAGTTCTTCCATCCTTCTCAAGGGAGGTAAGCTGGTTTGCCTGAGATTTGAAGTGTTTTTGTGATCAGGATAATCTCACTGCTTTCCTGACAGGTTTTCTGCACAAGTACCATTCCGTAAATTGACCACACAGGGGGAAAATAAGCATACTGTCAGGACTGCATTTTGGCCTGCCACACTTTCAGGTATTCTACTATGCATTTTTCTGTTATGGGTAAATGGGAGGGGAATGGTGGGAGCCAGTGTGCATGCTGGCAGATGCCCCCACCTCATTCCGGTCTAGTGTGAAGACAAAGGATGGCCTTGGCTTGCTAGAAAGAATGTAAACATGACCACATGTCTCCAACTCTACACTATTCCTCTCCCATTTCCCCACAACAGAA